>JAEMOT010000078.1:288479-300905 GCA_019297695.1 Apostasia ramifera | reverse complement strand
GGAGAGGAAGCACTGCTGCGCAGACTGGCTGAGTCTGCCTAAGGATCACGGCCTGTTGGGTTGTGAGGCCAGTGACTAGGTTGGTGAGGTTCGTTAGCATCCCCTGTAGTTCTGAGACGCGGGTGCTCCTGGAGGAATAAATAGATTCGGCGCGACGCCGAGAGGTTGAGGCTGAAGTTCTATCGTCCGACGCCCGAACGGAAGGTTCCCTCGCATGCGTACTACGAGCGGCGGAGTTGGTCTTGCGCGTTCTGGCCACCATCTTCCCAAGGTCTCAATGAAGGCACCAGAAGATGTTGACGTAGGATGTGGGGGATCCCAAAAAACACCAAAGAGAAAGAGAGTTTCGGGAGACGGCGACGCGCAAAGGGGTGAGCCTGTTAATGAAAGCTCAAGGAGGGAACCAGCTCAAAGCATCCAGAGAAACACACAGAGATTTAAGGTGGTTCAGGGAGAAAATTTCCTACATCCACCGGACGATCAGCGAACAAGTTTCACTAATGTATGAAGGTAGCCATGAAGGCTAATACAAAAAGCTTACAAGAGGAAGAGAGAAAAAGCAGGAGAAAGAGAGAGCTTTTCTTATTCTCAAGCTCCTGTTTTACAAGAGATAATAGAGGAGGGATTCTGCTCTTGCTGGGGCGAGTTCTCCTCCTTTGTTAGTCTTGGAGAAGGCTGGTTCTTGTGGATGAAGCCAGTGACCTCTCCTTCCCCTTTGAAGTCTGTTCCTTGGTATTTGTAGGCAGGGATGGTGCAGCTTTATCCTGATTTTCCGGAGAAAAGAAGGTGGACAAATTCTGAACTTGCGCCACTTGTCGGCCATTGGAAGGATCAGAGTCAGTAAAGAGAGCTTGACCTTTGGATCATGGTACTGTTTCTGGGGATCCGCGTCAGCTGGGGCATGCGAACCCTTGATTTGCGAGTCTGGAGGAAGCATGTTGCTTTGGAAACAGTGCAGCCAGAGCATGCTGATAGTGATAGGTATGGCTGAGAAATATCATACTTGATGTGGTTGGGAGAGCTGTTTGAACAAGGGTCATGCAAGAGGTTAGAGGTTAGAGGTTAGAGGTCCCAAACCTCTCCCACGAGGTTAGAGGTTAGAGGTCCCAAACCTCACCCACGAGGTTAGAGGTTAGAGGTCCCAAACCTCTCCCACGAGGTTTGGAAGACTAACACAGCCTCAAAGGTTAAAGCATGATATTTCAAGATGGAGCGCCTCGTGTATGGATGAGATGCAGCGCTGGAGCCACGTGTCAACAATGAGTAATCATAATTTTTCAATAACCTAACTATAGTTAAATTACAAAAAATCTGAGTTGTTCATCCTATTATTTTAAAGATATTTAAATATATTTTGAGTGAAAATCTTAAAACCTTAATGTTTAGGTGGCAACAAAGGAAGGAGACATCCGCAACGTGAATTGATTTTAGGATAAATCAGCGCTTTAGTGTGACATTGAGGAAAAGAAAAATATGTATCACTAAGGATAAAAATATAATTTTAATGATTTACTAACAGAATTTTTTTTTCAAATAGATTTTGATTAAGTTTTAACTCAAGTGTATATATGTAAGATTTTGTAATATTTTGAGTGTGCATAGCATAATTAACTAAGAATGAATAGATAAAGCATAAATAAAACTAAATAGTGTGGCATGTAGATAATTATCCCTACAATAAATTGTCAAAAAATTAAACTAATATAAAAGTAAACTAATAAATAAAAGATTAAGAAAAAAAAACTAAAACTATAACAAGTATTTAATATGCTATCAATTAAACGAAAAAATATAATTAAACTTAACTCTTAGTTCAGACAATTAATCAAAACAATTAAATCGGAAGAATATAAAGATCTAATAAGTACTTGTCAAATTTATTTTGGGAGTTTATGGATTTTAATTGGATCGACTCGTCCATTCTAATCTTGGTAATAGAACGAATTTTTATCCATTCCAATATAATTGAACCATTAATTGAACCATTATTTTGGTTTTATAAAAACGGGGATCGGTATGGCAATGGGTTAACAATCAAACTGGTTCGACTGGCTGGAACGAATTGGCTTTGAGAAGGAACCTTAACCTGCGATAAATATTACTCGCTTTAATCTAACGAGTCTCACAATTTAAAGCTCATCTATATGAATAAAAATGTTTTCTCATATATATATATATATATATATATAATTTATCTAAGGGTGTTACATTTTTTTGGTGTCATATATAAAAGTTAAAAATTAGTAAAAATATTGTGAAAAAATTTCAACATTTAATAAAGTAAAAAAACAAAAAACTAGAAAAATAAGTTTTTTTCTGGAGCAACTGGTTAATTTGCCATGAATAACTATAACTATAATTATAAAATTTTCAAAAAATATTATTTTAGTAATATATATAATCAAATTAATTATAATTATAAATATTATATATAGTTCCTAATTATTGTACACATATTTCAAAACTTTATTAATAATATAATACATATATATATAATTATATTTAAAATATATGTAATTAAAATACATATACATAATCAAATTAATCACATATAAAATAATATAATTATATTAAAATATATCAACAAAATTCATATATATATATATATATAATCAATTTAATTAAAAGTCAATTATGCAGCATTTTTTACTAAACGGTTTTGATTTTGATTGAAATTTATTAAACCAAAAAACAGCATTGTGAACATAATATTTTTCTCTATAGTTATACAATATAGCAATTTTATTTTTAACACAGAAATGAAAAATAAAGTTTTAATGTTCCAGATTCCATCATATATTTTTTGATAATATCTTCATAATATTATAAATTTTATATAAATTTTAAAATAAAAATTTAATTTTATTTGATGTCATGTATATATTTCGGAATAAACTAAACGAAAAGTTTCACAAAAAACTCATAAAGATTAATTTTGAATCTTACATGGTATATTAAAAATGTTTAGCTTAAAATTTTTTATCGATGTATCATAAAAAATAAAATTATTTGTTAAACATAAAGATGTGATAAAATATGAAATAAAAAATATATAATTTAAAATAAAATTAATATTTATATTATAATTAGTGAAAAATATGATATAAAATGAATTTTTATTAAAATAAACTTAAGTATTAATTATTTGTTTTTCTAGACATTTGACTTCGTTATTGTAAGCCAAGTCCAAGATGTGGAATAATAATTTCTTTTTTTTTTTGTAGTTGATCCTCCGTAAACATGTGGCCTTATATAATGTAGTGTATTATAATAAATCATGACGGTATATTTATTTTAATAAAATAAAATAAAATTTGAATGAAATTATTATTCTATAAGAATAAAATCATTATTTCATGAAAAATAAAATAAAATAGAATATAAAATAAAAAATACTAAATTTTCATAAATATAATTTAAACAAAATTTTATGTTATTTATTATTAAATTAAATTCTACACAAATAATTAGATAAATATTATTTATGTATGTATATGTATATATATATATATAATAATACGTATATAAATGTATGTACGTATATGTGTGTAAATAATGATAATTTTAGAATAATATTTTTAACTTATAAGGAATAGTCAAAAAATAATAATTTCTTAAGTGAGAAAAAGAAATTACTATTTCATGAAATATAAAATATTTGAAGATGATTTGTGAAGCACATTTACATCTAATACTTAAAAAATTTCCTCAGATCCTCGAGCACTATTGACTTTTCAACAGTGAGTATAGCATTTGTGAACATTCTTAGTTGATTAGTTTTTTTTTTGAAGATTACACATGTATAATATAATATTAATAGTGTGATCGATTTTTTTACTCATTATATTACGTTAAGCAATTTTTGTTGCGTGAGAAGTTTATCTCATTGGCTAGACTGCTGTACTATTTGTATATTATTTTAGTGTAATACTATAGCTCATAAAGGTTAACTCAAATTTAAACTTTAAGTAAAAAATATATTAAATGAATTACCTTTATGGATTCAAAAATGTCTTTATGAAGCCTTTTTATATTTTTTAGCCATTTAAGAGATTTTACCTAAAAAAGGATAAATTAACTAAATTTTTGAATCTAACTACAACAACAACAATAACCATCAAACCTTAATCCCACTAGGTGGGGTCGGCTACATGAATTTTTTATTTCCATTGCGCTCTATCAGTAACAAAATTCTTATCTAAATTTAAGTAATTAAGATCACTCCTTATAGTTTTTTGTCATATCTCCTTTGGTCTCTCTCTTCCTCTTTGTACATGAGCAAAATTCAATAACTCAATTTTTTTAACTGGAGCTTCAATCGGCCTACGATTTAGATGTCCAAACCATTTAACCTGACTTTCTCTAAGTCTATCCTCAATTGGTGCAACACTAATTTTCTTTCGGATATACTCATTTCTCATTCTATCCTTTCGTGTATTTATATCCACACATCCACCTTAACATCCTTATTTCTGCAATATTTATTTTATTTGTATGTTTTCTCTTTGCAGGCCAATATTCAGTACTATATATCATCGCTGGTCTTACTACAATTTTATAAAATTTACCCTTAATTCTGGATGAGATTTTTCTATCGCACAACACACCAAAATTTTTGAATCTAACTAAATGATTAAATTTAATGAAGATTTTTTTTTCCAATAAAAATTTAATGAAGATTGAAATCATGTCAACTTGGAAATTAAATATTTTCTAGTTGTATTGAAAATGATAGCTTTGAAAGGTATGGTTGGAGGTCAATTTTATGCCCATTATCTCTCTATAATTAAATAAAATGTCAATATTTTTTATTTTAAATAAAAGAGAATATTTCTTATCATGAAGAGTTGATTCCATGGCCCCTCACTACGTTCCTTTCAAAATATTATTTTCAGAAGCTCCTGTTAAATAGTTAATGTCACAATTAGTGCTCCTAAAAATATTCAAAACTCGTAACTTGTTCCATTTCGGTTTAATCTGAACTCGAGTTGAGCCTATACAAGACGAGTTTTTTAAGTTATGTAAATGACTCAAAATATATTTTGAGTCAAGGTTAGATCAAAACTCGTATCATTCAAAAAACAATTCAAATTAACTTAGAATATTTTTCGTAAATATGCTTATTTTTAAGGGAGATTTACACGCGGGATACGAAATTCTTTTGAAGTTACACGTTTTCTTTAATTCTTTAAAAATTACATGTTTCACACCCAATTCAAAAAATACAATTGTTTTCAATTCCGTCGAAATAATTTTTTGATTATGTTAAATGTAATACATTCAAAATTTAATTTAATGAGATATAAACTTTTTTGTAAATTTAAAATTTAAGTGTAATATATGTAATTTTAAAAGTATTTATGTGAAATTCATAATTTTAATAGAATTTCATGTAGTGTATGTGAAACCTTTATTTTTAATTGGGGAGTTTTTTTTTCATTTCTTTCATATAAACCAAAGTTCACATAAAATTCAATTAATATAAATATAGAAAAAATTAGAATTTTTTATTGCTATTATTATTTAAATTAAAATTTGTTTCAATTTAATTTGAAACTTTGTTTGGGTAAACTCAAACTCAAGTCATTTTGAATATATTTTAAAAAAATTTGAGAAATTTAAATTAAAAGTTTTTAAAAATATAAATCGAACTATAATTAAAGGTAAATTATAGAGACCTATCAGTAATTTATCGCAAAAAACAGAATATTTGAAATAGAAAGCCTTTTTTATGGGCCTGGCTCGCCGAATCACATATAATAGGAGTGGTGTTAGCTTCGATTTAACCCAACAAACCAACCCAAATCCGATCAGTAAAAATTTCAGTTGGATCCCCTTTATTTCTTGGTAATTAAATCTGACACATCATAAAATTATTAAATATTGAAGTTTTATTAAATTTTAGGGCAAATTATTAATAGGTTCCTATAATATATCTATAATTATACTATAATTTATATTTTTTAAAATGCTTCATTTGAGTCCCTAAATTAAAACTGTAAAACCTATTAGGTTCCTATCTTAAATTCTAAGAATCTAGATGAAAGATTTAAAAATTATTAAATATATAATTAAGAATTTTTAAAAATATTAACCAATATATAATTGTGAGTGAATTATAGAGACCTATCAATAATTTGTGATAAATTGTATGCTATTGTCTCCCTTTAATTATACTTTGAACAAACTAAAGAAGTTTTTCTTTAAAAAAAAAAATATAAAAGAAGTTAAAATAAAAGGCACGCTGAAAAATATGAATAATTAGAATTGAATTATGAATAAAAAATTCAGTTTTATGTATGTAAATTCTGATAATAAAACTTGGAACCCTCTCTAAATCTTAATATTAATATCAACTTTCAAAAAAAAATTATTAATAATATATAAAGTATGGGCACATATATTAAATTAGGAATATAAGGAGTTACTGCGTTATTTTCATAAAAAATTGCTTAAAAGGAAATTTAAATGAAAGAAAAATTTAGTTTTTTTTTAATCTAAAAGAAAGTTTTAGTTAAATGCCCAAAACATAATAGATGAACATCGACTGACTCAAAATTTTAAATTAGTAAAATTAATTAATTGTATATTAACGTAATTTATATTAAATATCTAATATGATGATAATTTTTCAGATGCATCCTAACAGATCTCCTACTCACATTAAAATTTCATCTACAATAAGGAGTTTTTTAAATAATTTACAATATATTAGATATATAATTGTCCCATATTAAGAAATGAAATAAAATTTTTATAAGTATTTATAAAACTTTTCTTATAAATTTATTAATTTAGTATAGAAATTAAGCATATGGGCTTTTATAGTGGATCGTAGTAAGCTTAATAAATATTTAATAATTTTTGATGAGCATGTCGAGCTTGATTTAATTAAATTTTATTTTTTAATTAGAATTATTTAATTTTAAAATATTATTTCAGTGAAAAGGTTCCTGTATAAAGTTATAAATTTAAGAGATGCTTTTTTTTATTAAAAAGTTGCTTTCAATTATATTTATTAATCAAAAAATTTTGGTTAATAAATAAGTCATAAATTGTATATTTATACTATAATTGTATTGAATATTCAATATATGATAATTTTTTATGAGTATATTAATAAATTTGATGCTCAATATAACAGAATTATATACAGAAAAAAATATATTTTGCAATTTTATTAGGAGTATTTAAATTTAACTTTATTCAATTAAGTTTTTCCTCAAATGTGATAGTTAGCTCCCAATTAATGGGCCTCAGAGGCCCATTAACATTTTAATTAAAATCATAATTCTATCAAATTGGGACAAAAGTAAGTTAACATGTATATATTTATTTAGTTTTCAAATTAAATAAATTGGTCCAATAAAAATGTAAATAAGTCCTTTTTAATATATTAGTAATATATTAAAAGTATAGAGATGAACAAGGAGTACCATTGAATAACTGTTATTATAAAAAAAAAAAATAATAATTAATTATTTACTGTAAAAGTAGTATTTGAAAGATTTATCTGCACATTTACTCAAACTGTTAGATCAATTTGTTTAATTCAAAATTTACAAGGCCAAAATCGAAGGATCTAAATGCTATTTATCTCACAAATAAAAAATTTAGGATAAATTATACTCAAGTTCCTGAGATTAAAGCTTAATAACACACAAGTCCACTTTATAACATCGGAATCCCTGAATTTTAATAAATTATAAATGAGTATTTTTATGTTTTATTATTAAAATTTTTTTATAATTATTATTATACTCCTCCCCTTCTCTCTCCTTCTAATTACCTCGGGAGGAGAGAGAGAGGGGGGAGAGGTATAATGGTAATTTTAAAAAAATAATAAAAATTAAGAAATAAAAAAAGACCCATGATAATTTATTAAAATTCAGGGACTCCGATGTTATAATTTAAAAAATATGATCTGTGCGTTATTAAATTATGCACCAAACGATACATTGCTACCCTCTATCATTTATCAACCACATTAATTAGCTTGTCTTTTTGTATTTTCATGCCATGCTTCGTTAAAAAAAAAATAAATTGTGTTACACACGTCTGCATTACAGCTGTTGTTAGATTTGTGATTTTTTGGGCCCCAGAAACTATGGTTAAAATTATTAATTTAGTCCGACACGACTACCTGAGTTGGGACGTAAGTTTAGTCATCGATACATACAATTGACTCAAGACCTAATTCGAGTTCAAGCTGGCTCTAAGATAATTCAAGTTTCCGGTGAACGACACTTGTAAAGATTTAAGTAAGGATGAGCTCAAATCTCTAATTAACAACAACGAGTTATTCAATGTCGAGCAAATTTTATATTAACTCGATTTTAATTATTCAATGTTCATTGGATTCTTTTGTTGATTATGCAAATTAACAAACATGTAATTTTTATTGCACTTCTACTAGTGCTTGATTTTAAGGTTTGTAGTCTAATGAACTTCATAATTTTGGTTTAAGTTACCTATCTATAGTAATATAAACAAGAGCAAATTAATTATTATAAAAAAATTAAATTAATTGGTTTAATAATAGGGGTGGTAACTTTAAATTTCATTCGTGAAATCTGATTCGGCTTAATCGAGCATCAGTTAAGATTATATAAATATGAGTTATAAATATTAGGAATATTAGGTACGACTTAGCGAGTCAACCTAATTATAATCTGCTAATAACTTATTTATTAAAACTAGTATATTTTTTAATATTGATTGTTATATATGTATTATATAATTTAGTTATATTTTCAATATTTTCAATTATATTGATTTAAAGTAAAAAAAAAATATTAGATTTATCAAACTTTGATACTTCAAAAATTATAATAAATAAATTAATGAGTCGAAAAACTTATTTATTAAATAAGTTAAAAATAAGTCTTATATTTTTAACCTATTTAATAAATAGGTCACGTTTGAATCAATAAAAATAAGTTGATCTGAACTCAATCTGCCACCCCTTTTTAATAGATAGAGATTTATTTTTCTCGTATCATAATGACAAATGATAATAAAATTATATATATATTCTTATTCAATTGTATTGAAATTATTTTCATTCATTAAATGAGATAACTACATGACAGGAAGTCTCAATTGAAAAATAATTGATATGTAGGAGAACTAAAAATCAAGACCTATGAACATTTTCTTTTACAGATATACATGATTGTTAAGAAATTTGAAATCTCGAATTTAAGTCAAGTTTCAAGCTGTGACTCGAATTTAAGTTTTATTTCGAGTTAATTCAAACTATAGCCTACCATTGGCTTGATGTAAACTCGAAGCATATCGAAGAACAAATATATATATATTTGTATATTTTTTCATATAATTTTGTGTAACTATATATTCATAAATATGCATAAATATGTATAATTCGTGCTAAATTTGAATTAAATTAAACTAAAATAATTTAAATTTTACTCGTATCAATTAGCTCGAAGTCGAATGGGGTTGCAGCCCTGCCTTGTACTTCTCACGTGCTGGTCTCCATCAGCACATCCACCAATTTCCCAACATTTAAGAGCCCAACCAGCTCCTGACTCGCCCAACTACCCCAATCACTCAACCACTCACCTCCTCCCCTACCCAATTCAACCTCCTACAATTCTCGAACTCGCACTGCTGGCCATTAGTCGAGTTAAATTCGAGTTAAAATTTCATTATAATTTATAAATTTATTAACATATATTGTCAGTAGTTTTGATCTAATTGGTCTCAAGAATCAAATCAGAGAATTTTTTAAAGATTATGCGAGATATTTCACACAAATTTTTTTATTTTTTTATTAGTTTTTTCATTTTTCTCATTTTCTTTCTGATCAAGAGAATTTAAATAATCGAAGTATGAACTAGAGACCTAATTTTCGATCTAATGAATAATAAGGATCTATTTAAAAAAATATCGAATAAAATGATTCAAATTGTTATGTACCTCAAACTGTAGAGACCTCTAATAATTAATTTATTCAAAAATAATTTAATTTGGAAAATTTAAGAATAAGGTCCAGAATTTGATCATATTCGAACTAAATTTTATTCAATATTTTTGAGCAAATTAGTTTTTTACTTGACTATGAGCTTTAATTTAACTTTTAAAATGATTAAAATAACTCCACAAGAGAGGGAAAGAAGAAAATGAAAAATAGAAAATTAAATAATTTTTTAATCCATATTTTACATATTTTTTTTAATGAAAATACCTATTTAATTGATATTACCTGTAATCTCCAAAACTCAAACGATATATTTTTAAAATCCTTCTAATCTCAGAGACCTATATGATAATTAAGTATATAATATTATATTTAATTAATATTACAAATTTTACTAATAATTATTAGAAATTACAAAAACTTATAGAGAGCCCCAATTATATATAAATTATACTTTATATATTCTATTTGCTATCATCACAATATCTTACTAAAATTTAATCCTAATTTAATTATGATTAGAAATTTTATATTTTAACTGTTGATTTAAATACGACAAAAATGAACTGATCATTCAAAATAATGACATTGTCTAGTTATTGATTTGAATTGATGGTGATCTAAAAGTTAGTAAAAACTAAATTAAATGATCTTATATGATGATGATCATCTTTATCAAGGAAAGTAAAATATTCTACGTCAGCTGAGATTAGTCAGAATTTATAAATAGAATATTTTATCTCAATTAGTAAATATGATGTTTAATGTGTAGTTTATAATTAAATTTTTTTATAAGTTTTGTAATTTTGTAGAATTAAATATAAAATTTATGATGCTTAATTATATGTGTAATTTTTGTATTAAAATATTAGAATCGCTTTACAATAAAACCGGAACATAGAGATCCAGATGTAATTTCCCCTCAAATTAATATAGAGCCTCTCCCATGCTCTCTGCGTGCTAGCTGGACCAAAGAGGCTTACATCTTTATATGGCCGTCGGTTGCCGCCAACCCCCACGAGAATTCGGACCCCCCTCTTTGGGCTGCCACCGCTCTTCCTCTCCTATATATTTCCTCTCTCTATCTCCTCCACCTTCCATCGAATCCCTCTACTTCTTCTTCTTCTTCTTCAAGGAGATCGATCAGATGGGAATCAGAAGATTACAGGGGGAATGGTTTCTTCTTCTTCTCCTTCTTCTTCTCTGCTTCGTTGGCTGCTGTCACTCTGAGCAAGGTAGTAAAGTCTAGATTTTAGAATTATTCTCTATTAGTTCATAATAAACTCTATTAAGTCGTGATACAAGTAATTAAAAATCGAAAATTTCGCACAGCTCCGAACTACACGTTTGTGAAGCAAGCCACGGAGGCTCCGGCGGTGTCGTACTACGACTACATCATCGTCGGCGGCGGGACGGCCGGCTGCCCGCTGGCGGCGACGCTGTCCCGGACCTCGGACGTCCTCCTCCTCGAGCGCGGCGGATCCCCCTACGGCAACAAGAACATCTCCAACCTCGCCTTCTTCGCCGACACCCTCGCCGACGTCTCGCCCACCTCGCCGTCCCAGCGATTCGTGTCGGAGGACGGCGTCTTCAACGCCCGAGCCCGCGTCCTCGGCGGCGGCAGCTGCCTCAACGCCGGCTTCTACACCCGTGCCGGCGCGGACTACATCCGTGGGGCCGGCTGGGACGCCACGCTCGTCGAGCAGTCGTACCGCTGGGTCGAGAAGGTGGTGGCGTTCGAGCCGCCGGTGCGGCAGTGGCAGTCAGCGGTGAGGGACGGGCTTCTCGAGGTCGGAATCACGCCGTACAACGGATTCACCTACGATCATTTGTACGGAACGAAGGTAAACTGCCTTCTAATTAATGGTTATGTTAATTGTTTTAATTAAGCTCTTAACAGATCTTTATATATCAAATTAATTTAATTTTTTTTTTTGCTGATTTAAGCTCCTTAAAAGCACAAAAAAAATTTAAACTATTTCAAAATTTTAAAAATTTTAGTTACTTATCCTGCACATACAGCATTTTGATTTGTACTATTTCTTTTTCATTAATTAAAATGTTTAATTTTGAATATATATTTTTTTTAAATTAAAACTAAATCGAGGGTACGTGAAAAACATACAAACCAAACCAAAGTTTGATTTTGAATCAAAATATTTGGACAGTGTGGTTTCACAATTTCAATTTCAACGATTGCAATTTCAGATTAATTTTACGGTATTGTCTAATGAAATTAGAAAGATATTAAAAAATAGAGTTTTTTTATGGAAAAAATAGAATTCGGAAAAAAGATAAAATAATGATTTTCATTCTTCATGAGAAGTTTAATGAACTTCCAGGTGGGGGGGACGATCTTCGATCGGAACGGGTACCGGCACACGGCGGCGGATCTGCTGGGGTATGCCGACCCGGCGAGGCTGACGGTGCTGCTGCGGGCGACGGCGGAGAGGATTGTGTGGAGGGGGGATGGGAAGGGGCGG
>JAEMOT010000078.1:270529-288466 GCA_019297695.1 Apostasia ramifera | reverse complement strand
TGGGGGGGGGGGAGGGGAGGGGGGGGGGGGGGCGGCCGGCGGCGCAAGGCGTGGTTTTTGTGGACGCGGAGGGGCAGCGGCGGCAGGCGTACCTGAGGAAGGGGAAGGGGAGGGAGGTGATCGTGGCGGCGGGGGCGATGGGGAGCCCGCAGCTGCTGATGCTGAGCGGGGTGGGGCCGAGGGAGGGGCTGGAGAGGCTGGGGATAGGAGTGGTGGCGGAGAGGGATATGGTGGGGAAGGGGATGGCGGACAACCCGATGAACGCGATATTCGTGCCGTCGCCGGCGCCGGTGGAGGTGTCGCTAATACAGGTGGTGGGGATTACCAGGTTCGGGACATACATTGAGGCTGCCAGCGGGCAGTACTTTGGGTCTCCATCTAACTCCGGCGGCGACGGTGACGCGGCTCGGCCGCCGGCGAAGAACTTTGGGATCTTCTCTCCTCAGGTAGCTCCAGATATCTGTTAGCTAGCTATAATTGCAGTCTTGCAGACAGCGGTATTCTTAAATAGTAGGGCAAATTACTAACAAGTTCCTACAATTTACTCATGTTTATATTTTTATTCATATTTTTTAAAATTTTTATTTAGGTATTTAATATTTTTAAAAATACTTCACTTTATTCCCTAGAGTTTATAATAGAGATCAAAAATAAAATAAAAGTAGA
Organism: Apostasia ramifera; assembly: GCA_019297695.1. NCBI lineage: Eukaryota > Viridiplantae > Streptophyta > Magnoliopsida > Asparagales > Orchidaceae > Apostasia > Apostasia ramifera. The sequence continues at coordinate 287,800 of JAEMOT010000078.1, read as the reverse complement.
ACAAAAAAATGTTTATAATTTTAATTAGGAACCTAAGTGAATGATCTCCAAAAATATTAATCAAAATATAATTATTGGCAAATGACCAAGACCACTCACTAATCTTCCCTAAATATTAGGCGTGTTAGAAGATGTCAAAACTTGATACTAGCTCGATTTTTTGAATTTGATCTCCTCAAAATTATTTGACTTTGAATCGAATCATGAACAAAAATCTTTGGCTAGATGTTGATTCCAAGCTGATTTTGAATTACCCCTGACTTGCTTAAAACATAATTTGAGTTGGCTCAAAATTATATAAATAATATAGATATATAAGTATGTATGTAACATTCATGAGTTATTATTTTATGTAAGTTTTTTTATATAATATTTTATGTAAGTTGTATGGGGGTTTAGTAGTATAGGAATATAGTATATTTAAACCTTATTATTTCTAATATAGGTGTCAAATTTAATTGGACGTATAATATATTTTTATTTTTGACCTAATAAGTTTACTCAAGTCTTAACACGAGTTGGCTACACATACAGCATGGTTGTGGCTGGCTCTATTCAATTCTAATTTTGGACTGATTTGAATTTTAAGTTGCCCGAAGCTTGCTCAAAATTGATTCGTGCCCTAATTAGCTCATTCTAATAGGTCTTAGATTCAAACTAAATTATTATTATATTTTATAAGTGAGGCGGGAGAATTATAGTATTAATACGTCATTTAGTTCAGGCTATTTTTTTGATTTAATACAATTTTTAACTATAAAAATCAATTTTATTTTACTTTCTAATATAAATATAAATATTATAATTAATTTTATTTCATATATTACACATTTTTTAATACTAAAATAATTTTTTTTATTAAATTTAGAAAATATAAAATTTATATTTTTTTTATTAAAAAAATGTTCGAAACAAACAAGCCTAAGAGTGCAATAAATAATAATAAAAATCGTGTATATAATACTATTTTAATTAATCATGATTCAGTTTTTTATTATGACAGCTCTGTAGGGTTGTCAGTTGGAATGGAAATTCCAAAATTAATTGAATTTTGGTGAAAACAATTGAATGATTTTATAAATAATTAAATATCTATATTTAGGTCCCATTTCGTACAAAAATTAACATTAAAAATAATAATAATTTTTATTATATTCTACATAAATTTTAATATAAAAAATATTATTTTATTTTATATATTTAATTATTTTTAATAAAATTATAAATTTTACTTTACATTTTAAATCAAAATATGTAATTTGAGTATTTGGTTTAGAGTGTGAAATAAAATTAATAATTTTATAAAAATAATTAAGTTTGTGAAATAAAATAATATTTTATATAAAAAATTATATAAAATATAATAAAAATTTATTTATTTATTATTATTATTATTTAAATTAATATTATTTTGATCCTAATTTTAGTTTTCACTCAAAATTGGGCCTATATAGTTTAAGAGAGATACTATTAGGTTTTATTTTAAGGTTTTATATGCAATTTCCATTTTTTCATTAAAAACAATTGACACCTAAATTGATTTCTTCGCTGCAGACCGGTCAGCTCTCAACAGTCCCACCGAAGCAGAGAACCCAAGAAGCCCTCGATCGGGCCGCCCGGGCCATGGCCCGCCTGGATCCGGCCGCCTTGCAGGGCGGATTCATCCTCGAGAAGATCGTCGGCCCCGTCTCCAGGGGCCATCTGGAGCTTAGGACCCGCGACCCGCACGACAACCCGTCGGTGACCTTCAACTACTTCCAGGACCCGATCGATCTCCGGCGATGCGTCGATGGGATCAAGACGATCGAGAAGGTGATCCAGTCCAAGGCCTTCGACAGATTCCGCTACCCCGACATCTCGATCCAGGCGCTGGCCAACATGACGGCGAGATTTCCGGTGAACCTGCTGCCGAGGCACGACAACGATTCACGGTCGCCGGAGCAGTTCTGCAGGGACACCGTGATGACTATCTGGCACTATCACGGCGGATGCCAGGTCGGAAGGGTCATCGACGGCGATTATAGGGTTCTCGGCGTCGACGCGCTCAGAGTCATCGACGGATCGACCTTCAATTTCTCGCCGGGGACGAACCCTCAGGCCACCGTCATGATGCTCGGAAGGTAAAAAATATATCGTCAAAATTTTTTTTTTAGGGTTTTTATTCGTAACACAACAAAACTTTTACTAATCACACAGAACATCCAAAAATTAACGTATTTTAAGTACAGCTTAGTATAAAAAAGTTAAAAAGTTAAGAAAATTATTCCTTTACCTTTGACGAAATTAATTTTTTCTCTTAAAAATTATTTAATATTGTAATATTTTACGAACAAAATATAGAGATATTATCTGCTTTACCTTTAAAAAATTACATTACTTGAGTAATTCCCGAATGGTCACTCATCCGAGTACTACTCTAATCTAAACACGATTAATTATGAATTTTCTATTATTAGCTTTACGATTTTAGCCTAATATACATTTCTTCTATTTAGAATTACATTATTTAATTATACACTTTAGGATCTCCTTTCTTTTCTGATGTGAGATAATTAATTCTTATATCTCTCCACCTAGAAGCCTTATCAGGAGCCGCTCCTTAGTCGAGTAATTCTGATTCACTCATATGAACATAACCCTGATGATCATTTCCCGCCCTTTTCGCTCCCGAGTGTCACAAGCTCACCAGCATTTGCTTGGTTCGTCCTTGAACTACATTATACTATGGAAGGTCGACTCTAATACTATATTGTAGCATCTTGTGATTTAAATATAAAAATATTGTACACTTTAGCTTCTGAGAAATGCTCAAGCCATGCATTTTTCAGAAGCTAAAGTGGATAATATCTTTATATTTAAATTACGAGATATTACAAATAATCAGAATAAAATATCTTCAATTTTTTCAAAATTTTTATTTTTAGTTGATCGACCAAATAACTTCAAGCCATTTTAAAATCATGAAGCTTAAACCATCTACAATATAATTCAAGTACAGCTGTTTCACGCATTTAAAATTACTTCAAGTGCTGAATTTGATTTTATTTAATTTTAACGGTAAATTCACTATCAAATAGGCTATTAATTTTCAAACTTGCATACAAAATAGTATATTTGTAATTTTTAATGAACTAAGATAGCAGAATTAATTACTGTTTTATTCAAATTAAAATATTATGTTTGAAATTGATTAATTTTTAAGTGTTATATATATGTAATTTATAAATTTTTGATATTTTGTAATTAATTTGGTAACTGTGTGATGTATTAATAATTTGAACTTTTTTAATAATCGTTTTATTAAGAAAAATTATAAAAAAAAACAAAATTTAAAATTTCAATTTTGTTCAAGTTTTTTTGATAATTCTTTAAAAAAGTTTTCTTTGATAATGAAATCTATTTGAAATAATTATTTTATTTAAAAACCTACAATTCTGGTACAATTTAATGCGCATTATTGTTCATATGTAATTGCTAGTGTAATGGTGATATGTAACAAAAATGTTTTCCATTGACTCAAAAAATGTTTTAAGTATATATATTTCTCAATTATGTTAGAGAAATTGAAGATTATCTAAAGAGAAGCAATAGGTCGGAAGAGTTTCTCTAAAAGATTCGATTGAATTTGTTTGAAATAAATTTAAAGTCAAAATTATGATAACTTGTAGTCAAGATAGACGATTTTATGTTGAGTTTGAGTTACCTGAGAGTTGTTCAAACTCGGTGCATTGCCAGCCTAATCTATAACGGTGGTGTTTAACAATTAATTTGCTATGAAAATTAGGTACATGGGAGTGAAGATTCTCGAAGAGAGGCTTCGGGCAACGGAAGAAGATTGATTCGAGTTCTAATGGTGGAAGTTGATCTGGATATTGCTGCTTTTTTTTTTTAAAAAAAAAAAAGAAATGTTCTGCTATTTAGTCATGATTTTTGTTGATTAATAACAAGGTGACAACAGTAAATTATTTGGAATTGCGAACAGCGAATTGATTGTGGTATGTCATTTAAATTATGTGCATAAATTTAAAAAAAAAACTACAAGTTTCATATTATTTTTTAAAATTAAATATTGAAAAGGATTATAAACCTTAAACATTAAAAGGATTAATCTGAAAAACTAAATTTTAGTTATTATTAATTAAACTCTATGTAATTTATATTAAATTTTATTTAATATGATGAAAATTTCTATTATGAAATTTTGAATTATGCATAATAGATTAAGAATTATTTGGAGATTTTAAAATAAATTTTTACTTTCTTTTTAAAATTAATGTGAAAACTCATAAACTTTCTAAAGTTTTCGATTCTGACGGTAAATGTCTAAAAATAGAAAGCTTTTACCTATTATATTCAAGGATTTTTGTTGAAGATCTCTGTTCTACCTATTATTATATGCATATAAACATGTATATTTAAAATTTTTTAAAATATAATTGAGAATTTTTATAATAAATATGATATAATATTTTATATAAAGAGATAATATTAAAAATATATTTGAAAAATTTAAAAGTAAATTTATAATATTATATTTTCAAGTTAAACCTAACTTGTTCAAAATTGACTCAAAGGATTCAATGATTCATGTATGCATGCATATGTATATAATATTCAAATACTTGTACTTCAGTGACATAAATCAATCAGAGAAATGACTAATTTACCCATAATCCATGGCTAAATCCCTTGAAAATTTATCTGCGATTGACCACTCCATACAGGGTCAAGAGAGTCCTTTCACCACACACAACTTTCAAAAGAGAAGACCGATGGGGTGTTTGGTTTACTATGATGTTATATTATGTTACTTAAAAAAATAAATTATTTAATTTGATGATACATTAAAATAATATTATAAAAAATTATAAAATTTCACTCTAATAAAACATATTGTCAAACAATCGCAATCATATGAAAATACGACGGTAAAATCAAGATACATCTAGATGTCAATCATATAAAAATACGACGGTAAAATCAGGATACATCTAAATGTCCTCTCAGTACCACCACGCTTGGTATGATTCATTTTTCTAACGTGTGATAATAATTGCACTTAAGTCTAAATCAAATAACAATGAACCAAACTATCAACAGTTGATATATAACGATGGATATCTGGATAATATTGAACCGAAAAAACATCAAAAAATAGAATTGAATTTTATTTTGAAACAGATATAAGTGGAAGAAGCAGAATCCCTATAAATTTCATAATGAAGTTCTATGAATCAATCCAGAAATGGCTAAGTTAAACCATAATGCATGCCTAAATCCATTTAAAATTCATCTTTTGATGGACACCTGCTTACAGGGTGGTCACACTTTACGCCCTCGTTTGATTGGAGTCAATTTTTTTACCAAACACAAATTTTAACTATAAAAATTAACTTTATTTCATATTTAATGCAAATACGAATATTAAAATTTAAAATATTTCACATTTTACACTTTTTAATATTAAAATAAATTTCTCTCATTAAACTTAAAAAATAAAATATTTTTTTCTCTTTTCCAAAAAAAAAACTCGAATCAAACGAAGCCAATTTTCACAAAGAGAAGACCAAGGGGTCATTTGATTCAACATTATCTAGAAGTGTTAACACGTGGTTCCTGCGCTGCATCATGACCGTACATGTGGCGCCCGGCTGGCCTCCACTTGATTGATTGATTTGCTGACTCATCTCTTTGACTTTACAGGACTTTTGACCAGGTCAAACGTCGGCCACGATGATACAACCTAACCTCGTCCCCGACATCTCAGGACAACCCTGATAACCTCGGGCACGAGGTTACGGAGCACCGCCTGTCATAGTCAGCTCCACCTACCACGCCGTTCCCCGTTCAAGGCGCCTATGCCCAAGACTCGCAGATCAAGGATCCGTATGCCCCAGCAGTCACGAATCCCCCAGAAAAGGCACTAGCATTAAATGCTATCACCTTCCTTTCACAATTTCAGGCCTCTCCAGTGGCAGACAAACGGCGCGGACCTAGAGCCTGTCCATCACCTCTTCTCTAGAAAATCAGGGTGAAGCCACGCACTTCAACGGCTATAAATACTCCTGAAACAGTCCCCAACAGGGGATCCAGACTCTCACTTTCGTAACAGAACCCCAACTGAGGAACTCCCTTTTTTCTTCTTCTTCTTCTTTTCTCTAAGAAATCATTGTACAAGCCTTTAGGGGCTACCTTTTTCCTTTAGTGAATATCTTTGTTGATCGACCGGTGAACGTAGGGGATTTCCTCCCTGAACCACCTTAAATTTCTTTGTGTTTCTCTGGTTGCTCTGAACTGGTTTCTCCCTTGAGCTTTCATTAACAGGCTCACCCCTTTGCGTGCCGCCGTCTCCCGGAACTCTTTTTCTTTTCGGTGTTTCCTGGGACCCCCACATTCTACGTCAACATCTTCTGGTGCTTTCATTGAGACTGGGAAGATGGTGGCCAGGACGCGTAAAACCAACTCTGCTGCCCGCAGTCTGCATGCAGGGGAACCCTCTGTTCGAGCGCCAGACGATGGAGCTTCAGTTTCCACTTCCCAGCGTCGTGCCGAATCTGCTTCTTCCTCCAGAGGCACCCGTGTCTCAGAACTTCAGGGGATGCTTGCGAACCTTACTGACCTGGTCACCGGCCTCACTGCCCAGCAGGCCGTGATTCTCAGACAGACTCAGCCGGTGTGCGCAGTACTTCCTCTTCCACCGGCTGCGGCGGCCCCTGTCCCTCTCCCCCGGTTGCGGCGGTTCCTGCTCCACATCCGCCGGCCGTGGCGGCACCAGAGATGTTTCCACCAGTCGCAGTAGTCCCGGTTCCTCTTCCTCCCGTTGCTGGAATTCCAGCACCGGCACCTCTGGTCGCAGCACCCTCCATCCAGTCTTTGGGTTCGTCCAGACCACTCAGGCATCCTGTTCGTCTCCAGCAGGCTCGCCAAAATTCTCTTCCACCTTGTCCGCTACCACAACCCGCTTTTCTCCCACCTACTTTTCCTTCTTTTCTCGCCGGAAGAGATCCCCTCTTCCTGGGCGCTCAGGCCCCTCACCATGGGCCTGACCCCTTCTTTGGGCCGATGGACGGAAACGCTCCTTTCTCCGATGCCATCCGCTTGGCCCCGATACCAGAAGACTTCCGACCTCCCAGACTGGAGGTCTACAAGGGCGTAACAGATCCCCGTGAGCATGTGCAGGGGTTTGAAGCCGCAGTCCGTTACCGCCAGCCGGACGAAGCCACAAGGTGTCACCTCCTGACCAGCATCAAGCGGCCCAGAGGTCACATCTCCTCTTACGAGCATCTGAAATGGGAGTTGATAGCCTGTTTCATCGGCCGGACCCGCATGGTCGTCTCTGACATGGTGCTTGCCAACATCAAGCAAGGCGAGAGAGAAAGCCTCCGGGATTACACCAATCGCTTCTTCGCCGCTGCGGCAGAAGCTGAAGATGTAGAACCTGCAGTGGCCATACACAACTTCCGGAGAGGACTCAAGGTAGGGGACCTATCCAAATCCCTACAGTTGGCCAAACCTCGAAGTTATCCAGAGCTGGTGGCTAGGGCCAGTCAATTCAGGCTTCTGGAAGACGCCGAATCCTCCCCCACAGGAGCCCCTGGGGTTAAACAGGAGAGGAGCAAAAGGAAACATCGGGGTCCTGAACCCTCGGCCACGAGGATGCGAGTGGCCAGGCCTCATGATTGAGAAGAGGGAAGGCCTCGACACGCCCAGCCTCCGAAGCTTTTTCTCTCTAGGCCACTCCCCGAGGTCTATGCGGCGGCCGTCAAGCAGGGCTGGATACGACCTGCCGGACCCAGGCCAGCGCCACCACCCGGAGTGGATCCCAACGACTATTGTGAGTTCCACGGGAACTATGGGCACAGACTTCACAGGTGCCGAGGTCTTAGAACCCTGCTCGAGAAGTTGATGAATCAGGGCAAGCTAGAAGAATTCTTGCAGATGGCGCCAACTTTCACCGCTGCCCAGAAAGGGAAGGCCCCCGAAGTTGCTGAAGCCCCTGCTAAGGCCTCGCCATCTACAGGCCCCAGTCAAGCAGGGCGACCATACCCTTCGGCCACCAGGACGATCAATGCTATCTTTAGCATCGACCCTACTTTTCACCGCCAAACAGCAGAATTTGGCGGTATCTCCGAGCAACACGCCTCATCCATCCCCCTTACTTTCTGCAGCAAAGATCTTCCCCAGCAGGGCAATCTACATAATGACCCGATAGTGGTCGTTGCCCGCATCACCAATTTCGATGTCCGGCGGGTGTTCCTCGACTCAGGAAGCGCCGTCGACATCCTGTTTGAATCCGCCTTCCTCCAGATGGGACTTAAAGAGGCAAACCTCCTTCGCGTTGGGACCACCTTGCTCGGTTTTTCCGGTGAAAGGGTCTAACCTCTGGGATTCATCACTTTGCCCGTCTCCTTTGGCGACGACAACGATCACGCTATGAGTATGGTCAACTTCGCAATCATCAACGCTAAATCGGGCTACAACGCCATCCTAGGGAGGACAACTCTAAACTCTTTCGGGATGGTGATTTCCACGCCCCACCTATGCGCGAAGTTTCCGACCTCCAGCGGCGTCGTCACCATCAGAGGAGACGTCAAACAAGCTACCCGGTGTTTCCAAATAGCGGCGCAGCTTGTGGTCGATCAAATGGATCCCAGAGAGTCCCAACCAGTCATACCGCAGGAAGGGGTCGTCAACATAGCCTTAGGGGGTGAAGACTCTTCCAAAGTTGTAAATATTTCATCTTATCTGAATGAGAAGCAGCAAGCGAAAGTTACCGCCTTGCTTTCTGAGTACATCGATGTCTTTGCATGGTCTCCTGAAGATGTTACAGGCATGGACAGGGCCGTCTGCGAGCACCACTTGAATGTATCTCAGACTACCTCCCCTATTGCACAAAAGAAAAGAGTAATGGCGGGGAAAAGACAAGACGCCATCAAAGAGGAAATTGGCAAGTTACTTGGGGCAGGCTACATCAGGGAAGTCCAGTACCCCCGATGGTTAACTAACGTCGTTATGGTGAAAAAAGCTAATGGGAAGTGGAGGATGTGCGTAGACTTCAGAACATTAAATCAGGCCTACCCTAAAGACACTTATCCTCTCCCCCGTATTGACACGATGGTAGACCATATCGTCGGGTACGAGGTTATGAGTTTCCTGGATGCTTTCTCCGGGTATCACCAAATCTGGATGGCCAAGGAAGATGAGGAGAAGACAGCTTTCATCACTGACTATGGCACTTACTGCTACAGGGTCATGCCCTTCGGTCTCAAGAATGCCGGTGCTACCTATCAGCGCATGATTGATGCAGTCTTCAGGAACCAAAGGGGGGGAATCTCGAAGCTTATGTAGACGACGTCCTGGTCAAAAGCAAAACCTTGACAGAGCATCTTGGTGATCTCAGGGAAACGCTCGATACTCTCCGAAGGTACAACCTTAAGCTTAACCCTGCTAAGTGTACCTTCGATGCGGCTTCAGGAAAATTCTTGGGATATCTGGTCTCTGTCAGAGGGATAGAGGCCAATCCCGACAAAATATCAGCTATTCTGAGCATGCCCTCTCCGAAGACGGCAAAAGAGATCCAGAAGCTGGCAGGGCGAATCAACAGTTTGGGCAGATTTATCTCAAAAGCCGACGATCGGTGTTCCCCTTTCTTTCGGTGTTTGCGCAATAATAAGAAAGGGCAATGGAACAGTGAATGTGAAGCTGCCTTTATTGAACTGAAAAAGTATCTTACATCGGCCCCGATACTAGTAGCACCGAAAGAAGGTACTATCCTCTCTCTTTATTTGGGAGTTTCCGATACTGCAGTTTCGGCGGTCCTCCTTGACAGCGAGAATGGAGTACAGCATCCTATCTTCTATACCAGTCACATACTCTTGGATACTGAAAGTCGATACCCCACCCTGGAGAGGCTCGCTCTGGCTCTCTTAACGACTGCAAGGAAGCTACGACCTTACTTTCAATCCCATACTATTCAGGTTGTCACAGATCAACTGCTCCTAAAGATATTGCATACTCCCGAGGTTTCAGGAAGATTACTCAAATGGTCTATCGAACTTGGAGAGTACGACATCAGATTTGTTCCACGAACAGCTATCAAGGCTCAGGCCCTGGCCGACTTCGTCGCTGAGTTTTCTACGTCGGAACCGCCACCTGTCAAATCTCTGGCAAACCTCTGGTCACTTCATGTTGATGGTGCATCCGGATCACAATCCCAGGGGGCTGGAATCCTCTTAACCAGCCCAATGGTTCCTGCGCTGCATCCTGACCGTACACGTAGCGCCCGGCTAGCCTCCACTTGATTGATTGATTTGCTGACTCATCTCTTTGACTTTACAGGACTTTTGACCAGGTCAAACGTCGGCCACGATGATACAACCTAACCTCGTCCCTGACATCTCAGGACAACCCTGATAACCTCGGGCACGAGGTTACGGAGCACTGCCTGTCATAGTCAGCTCCACCTACCACGCCGTTCCCCGTACAAGACGCTTATGCCCAAGACCCGCAGATCAAGGATCTGTATGCCCCAGCAATCACGAATCCCCAGAAAAGGTACTAGCATTAAATGTTATCACCTTCCTTTCACAATTTCAGGCCTCTCCAGTGGCAGACAAACGGCGCGGACCCAGAGCCTGTCCATCACCTCTTCTCCAGAAAATCAGGGTGAAGCCACGCACTTCAACGGCTACAAATACTCCTGAAACAGTCCCCAACAGGGGATCTGGACTCTCACTTTCGTAACAGGACCCCAACTGAGGAACTCCCTTTTTTCTTCTTCTTCTTCTTTTCTCTAAGAAAGCATTGTACAAGCCTTCAGGGGCTACATTTTTTCTTTAGTGAAATATCTTTGCTGATCGACCGGTGAACGTAGGGGATTTCCTCCCTGAACTACCTTAAATCTCTGTGTGTTTCTCTGGTTGCTCTGAACTGATTTCTCCCTTGAGCTTTCATTAACAGGCTCACCCCTTTGCGCGCCGTCGTCTCTCGGAACTCTCTTTCTCTTCGGTATTTCCTGGGACCCCCACATCCTACGTCAACATGTCAATGTTGATTAGATGCTCATATTATTTCTAAATTATTATTTATTTAATTTTAATGTCATTATATAAAAAAATAACAATAGAAAATTAATAGATATCACTCAATATAGGGTAATATCTATGTATCATTCACTATCAAAAAAAACAAAAATCTATATATCATTGTAGAGGATAAAATCATACAATTTTTATAGGATAAATTACATCTAAGTCTTTGAATTTAGGACATAAAATTATGCAAGTTCATGATTTTAAATTTTTAACACTTGGAATTTTATATATAATTATCAAATGAGACTTTTTAAATTTTTATTATTAAATTTTTTAAATCCCATTTTTACCATTTTCTTTCTCCTCTCTCTAGGTCCCTCAATTGATGTAATTCCAACTTTTTTACAGATATACTTATTTTTCATTATATCCTTTCGTGTATACCACATATCCACCTTAGAATCTTCATTTCTGCAACATTAATTTTATTTATATATTTTCTCATTATAAGTCAGTATTCAATACCATATATCATTAGTCTTATTATTATTTTATAAAATTTACACTTAAGTCTGAATGAAATTTTTTTATCACAATACACTAAAAGCATTTCTCTATTTTACTCATCCTGCTTGGATCCTGCTAATAACGTCATTATCTATTTTAGTATCATTTTATATGATTGATCCAAGAAATCTAAAGCGCTCACTCTACTTGACAATAAAAAATTAGGAACCTAAATGTTAAAAATTTAAAATCGTGAATCTGCGTAATATTACTCTGACATTTAGATGTAATTTATTCTTTTTTATAATGTTATCTATAAATATCATCAAATTAAACAATCAATTTCTCAAAAAAAATGGCTTCATTAACAAATGATAAGCATATGAACAAACCACTCAACCTCTTGCCAATATAAACAAATTCAGAATCATAACCTACACCCAAGCAAAAAAAAGAGGTAAATCATAAAAATTTTAGATACATACCACATAAAACAACTGATCAACCCCCAATCTTGGGAAATATTCCGGAGAAGTTGGGCAGCTTGTCTACATGCTTCAACGCTCGTTCTGCAATCTGTTTAGTTCGGTAATCACCGTGACGAAAAGCTTCAACCAGAGCATTGCCCACATTTGGATCCCCTGAGATCTCCAGAGCTATCTCCTCTGTCCTCAAAATCCTCTCGACAGCCCAGACAGCTCGTTGCCTGAGGATCTCCGTTCGATTCTCCAGTAAGATCTCGAGTATGGGTTTGATCCCTTCAGTCTCGCAAAGAACAAGAACCCCTTGCTCGATATCGAGGCCATCTTCTAAAAGAGTACAGAGTGCTGCCAGTGAAGCCTCCACCACCTTCTCATTGTTGTGATCCAAGCAAGCAACCAATTTCTCCACCCCCTTCCCTTCGAGCAGACAGAAGCTATCCTTTATAGAACATTGCCCATGGTGGACCCGGCACAGCCCCGTCGTCTCTGGTGGTTTACTGAAACAGGGGAAGACTGAGGCACAGAACCCTTGTACTGGGTGTTCAGGAATTTTTGTCAGATGTTTCGACTGCTGTGAGAGATTCTCTAGTGCCATGGCAGAAACCATCTGAACCTTGTCCACGCCATTCATTTGAAGTAGATCAATGAAAAGTGAAGCAAGATTATGCTCCTGAACGAGGGCCACGACTCCAGACTCAGATTCCAAGATATAGGTAATCCTAGAAAGAACTTGAACCAAGCCTTCGAGATAAGGAGTAACAAATCGGCCGCCACGGGTTTTCCCTTGTCGAATTCTCAAAATTTTGGATGTTATCATGGGAAAGGCTTCTTCAGCGAGAAGCCGCCTGGTAAGGCCGGAATCCATTTCGGGAAGATTAGCTAAGAGGCCTGTGGCAGCCGCTTGCTCCTCTGAGATTCCGTTGTTCTCCAATATAACTCTTATCAAACTACAGAGCTGGCCGGCAGTCCCCTGTAGGGCATCTGAAAGTTCCTGACTCATGTAGGGAGAGATATTATGCAAAAGTTTGATTGAAGCCATGCGAAGATCCCTCTGAGGTGTTTCAATAAACTGTATGAGACTGATGGTGGCACCAGAGCTCCTGATGGCAGAAACAATGTTTTTAACGGTTTTGGAAGAGCTTGTCAGTCCGACAAGGACCTGAAGGAGCTTACACTCGATTGCGGGACCTGTGTTGCTGATGAGATGAAGGAGATTGTGGATGATATCATCTGAGACTAGAGTTTGATGATCTTGATTGAGGGGGATCGATTCAATGTCAGCACCTGATGCGACAATATTGGCAAGAACAGTTGCGGAGACCTCTTTTAACCTCATCGGAAGCAGGTTAACGCCAACTGTGAATAGGTCCTTAACAAGAGGAGGAAGGATACCGGCTTCGATAAGTATCTTGGCGCTTGCTTCATGTGATGATACCTGATTCAGAGCCTTCAGGGCAGCTTCTCTAGACTGCTTACTCCCACTCCTCATGACATCAACAAGAGCTGAACCTGCTGTTTGAGCCACAAAGATCTTGACATCATTGCTTAAAACAAGCTCCCCTAAGTAAGCGGCCATGGAGAGCTGTGTCTCAGGTGAACCTAGTTCCAGAAAAAAAATTGTTTTAGAGGATTAACATGCCTTTGCCTAATGACAAAAGAGACAAAAATCTAGTTAAACTGTTTGAAATTCTTATTTTCAAACATCAACAGAAACGCAAGTTGTAGAGATAAACTAAAATATATCACCATCTTGCATACAACTTAACAACTAAACTGTAGTGACCTTTTTGAATAGCTAAGCATATACGACAAAGAAACAAAAGGAAAGACCACTGTTCCCTCTACAAGCTTACTTTCGTTCCAAAGGCATAAATCAAAAGAAAAGAATTTTATAATAATCTTCACTATCTTCACAGTCAACTAGCACAAGTTAAAATCAAAGGACAAGGACTTTATAATCGTCTTCACTATTTTCAAGATCAACTAGCACAGCCATGCCTTGCAGATGCAGCAGCGAAGAATTTTGTCAAACAATCATTATACCTCTAATGAAATTATATTGAAAAACAAGCTTCCAGATATGAGACATGCAAATACACGTTATACTAAAATTGTATGAATTATGAATGTTAATGATTTGAAATGTCAATGCTATGAATAATGAATGTAAATGTTTTTCAAATACGAATAAGCATGATTTGGAAATAATGCAAGTAGCAGACAAGATATATAGATATGAGGAAAAGATTAAAACAACAGATAAAGAAACAGTTCAGGAATTCAATCTTCCACATAAAACTTCTAAACAATCTAATGGACAGTAGCAATAATAGACAAGCATAGAGGGAGAGCCACCTTCCAGCAATAGCTTGAGAAGAGGTTTTAGTCTCCCATTCTCGGCCATTTGCTTCACAAATTTCTCACATTTCTCCAAATTATCCAATATCTTGTCAGCTTTCTCAACAGTTAAGACGTTCTCTGATTTGCTGCTGGCAAGGCCAACAAGAATAAGTATAGCTCCACTGACTCCACCAATCTTCTCACAAAGAGCCTCAGATTTTGACAGTTCATACAGTAGAGACACTGCTGCTTCTCTCTCCTGGGAATGATCATGTGACAGAAACTTCACAACCGTACGAACAGTATCCCCCACTGATATAACTTCCTGCAGTACAAGAGAGTAGATCAGTTATTATAAATAAAGTCTATATAAGGTGAGAATCAGCTAAAAATACCCACAAACCATCAATAACCTTATTATCATCATTATCCTCAGCAACTACACAAAGAGTTTGAAGAGCTATACATCGCACTTTCCTGCTGCTACTCTTAAGCATATCAGCAATCAAAGGTATTAGCTCGGCATTTCGGACAAGATGCCTGTTTGACTTATTTTTCTGGCATATATCTGTGATATAACCTAATGCTTGTAAAATTTCGGCCTCTGAGCTCCCAGGACCAAAAGATCTACAGGCATTATCAAGCTGGGCAGCATCATTTCTTTGTGTCCATTCCTCAATGGTATGCCTTAAAGCAATGCTGGGGTTGAGGTCAGTGCTACTTAGTTCTTTCAGCGTCAATGGGCAACAAGGCCTCCGCCCACTGTCTTTGCACTCCCTGAACCACCTCTCTATTGCCTCTCTCTCGAAAGTGTGCCCATTTTCAATCGTAATAGGATCCCGCATGACTTGCTTTGTCAATGGGCAGACGAACGACTCATAGATAGGCTCGATGTGCAGCTTTTCATGATAACTATCATCAGAGTGTCTACTGCCATCATAGCTTGCATCCCAACTTTCTTCCATCCCTTTAAGAACAAAATAACCAAATCCTGTAAAAATGCATAAATTTGTGAGGAATATAGACTCGGGTAGTTGCAACAAAGAGAGCTGAAAGAAACACTTGCCTAAACAGAGGATGTAATACTGCATACAGTTTAAAAGATCTGCTAAATAATTTTAAATTGGTAATGATTATTTTCTAAACCCTTGGACACCACAATATCCCCCCCCCCCCACTTGGGAATTGTGGTGGTGCGACTTCGATCCCAGGACCCCTTAGAACCGGGGCACATTCCTACCCAGTGGACTAAAGAAGCACCACTTAAATTGTGATGATTATAGATACAACTAGTTGCAACAAAGAGATAGCTAAAAAGAATCACTTGGCTAAACAGATGGTCTAATACTGCATACAGTTGATAAGATCTGATAATTAGTTTTGAGAAAAGAGTGCAATAAAAGCAGATAAGCACAAAAAATTGTGTATAACAACTCAGAACCCACAATTGTGATAGACATGCACTGGGTATGCTGTCGTAAGATATCATGGGAGTTGCAATCATTGAAGGAACAAATTCAACAAAACATACAAAATAAACGGATTTAGATTGATTATAGATACAAACTGTGTTAAGATCTATAAGAATCTGGAATCAAAATCATGAGTGTTTAAGAAAGTATCATTTGTCTCTTGATTTTCTTATTTAGTGACTCAAAAAGCAAACAAATATTTTCTACCGTAGAAACAAATAAGCACATCCATGATTGTTATTGAACTTCAGGTAGTGAATTGGTAAACTAATTGAGCAACTGATAAGATACTTTCAAACATAGTTGGCTAAGGTTTGAAACTTACACCAACCAATGGGAAACTAAAGGCAATAACACGGATTTAAAATATGATAATACAATGATTTAGCATCAAAATCTTGAAGAAGTGCTGGAATTCAATAGAGTTTAAAATATGCGAGGAAATTACTTATGCTTTACAGTTAATATCAAATAATGCATGAAAGCAGCTCCGGAGTTGAAAAACATTGAACAAAGCAAGGTTTTTGTTCTCGTGTCCTACTTAAAATGCAGCATCATGTAGAATACAATGGAAGAATTTACTTAATCAAACTGCATTTTTGGGTAGATGTTCAAGGCAGAAAAAACCATAATAACAAAAATGCTGACATTACAATTATAAATCTACAATGAGCATAAATAGTAAGTTTACAATAGCATTAGCTTGGTATTCTTTCTTTTAATTTCTACACGTAAATCTTGAATATGTCGGGCAAAGAACCTGCAGGCTTAGATGCGAAAGTGTGAACAGATAGAGGAAAAAGATTCATAGGAATGCAGGATTTATAGCCATTATGAATGATGCAGAAGAAAATAAAAGCTTCGCTCTACATAATATCCAAAGAAATACAAAAAAAGGCACCCCTATGAAAACATACTATTAGGCAACCCATGTAATTTCCCCAAGAAATAATTTATGAATACGGGATACATTAATTGATATACTATATGTAACAAAATGTCACATTAAAAAATCAATAACTACTTCAAGATTATATCATTCCCTTTAATAGTTTTAAATAATCTTAACACAAAAACCAACTAAAATTTTTTCAAGGAGAATGTGGTAGAAATAATGGCATGTAAAGTCTTTTTTTAATTTACTCTTGAACACTACAATTTCTTTCACCCAACTTAGAAACTGCAGTATTGTAATTTGAATCAGAGACCCCAGGTACTGAGGCAAGCTCCTTTCTCACAAGATTGGGAGAACACCACATAAAGATTAGTGCTTTATTTCTTTCATTTTAGCCCACTGACACGTGTGACAAAGTGGAAACTATTTTAGCGACAATCCTCCATAAACTAAGTCCATAAAATTTATCAAAAAAGAAGGCAATAGTTTTATCCCTACCAAAATGACTAACAAGGTTGCCCAAGTAGGAATGGCAACGGGGT
>JAEMOT010000078.1:256569-268627 GCA_019297695.1 Apostasia ramifera | reverse complement strand
GGGGGGGGGGGGGGGGGAGAGAGGGGAGGAGAGGGAGGATAGAGAAAGGCATTTTGATATTTTATAAAATTTAATATTAAAAAGTTAAAAAAATAGGCCTGATTGATATATATGACTCAAAGACCAAAATATTAAATTTTTTAAATTATAAACTTGCGTGATATTATGCCCTTAACTTAAATGTAAGCAATTGAACAATTGCGTTAAATTCTTTACCACATAAGACATCGTTGTCTAACTTCAGATAATTCTACACTGAAGAAAGCTATGGGATGAGCTTCCTAACTTAAAACTAAACTTATACAACCTCAGAAGCGTCACAAATTACCTCAAAAACCTTATCAAAATCATGGGGCAAGTGCTTCAATCAATATCTAAATTTCTTGGAAGGCTTAGCAATTGAAGAGGCCCATCTAAATTCACCTTTTCTTAAGCAATCGATAATGACAAATATAATAGCACCATATAAAAAATAACTAACCTATGAAAACTATGTGCCTCAATGATTGATGACAGTCAGGATAGTCTCTAATTGCTCTTACTTTTTCTAATGACTCCTAAAAAAAGACAGACAATTATTAAAAACTACACTTCTGTAGATTTGCATAAAAATTGGCTTCCTTAACAATAACAAAGACAACATGAAGATCATCTAAATGTTCAAGTTTGGTTCTACTATAATCAAGATGTATCAAAATAAATGACTAAAAACCGTCCATTGTAAGCCTACAAAAACAAGTATTGCATGAAGGTATTAGGAGCAATAGTGATCATTATCAACACTAGCCTTCCTCCTCAACAGCTTTGGCCTGGAATTCTGTGTCGATCAGAGTAAAAGATGAATTGTGTTGCTTATGCACAAGCTTAGTAAAGAGAAACGGGAGAAGATGTTGCTTAAGATATACAAAGCATTGATACTTCTTGAAACCTAATATATCTATATCATATCCGTATTAGATACTAATATTCCCCAATACTCCACCGACCGACAAGTATCTAATATATCATGTGATATATCAATTTTTATTTTATTTTTAAATTTGATAATTATCCGATATTTATCCAATACTTATTTGACATTCCTCAATACTTCTAATTAGAGAAAAAATGTTAGATCATTTAATCTCACTCATACAATACAAAATAAAAAAGAGCTCATATATAAAAAATGACAATGCATGCTTAAACTCAATAGCTAGCGATGGGAAAGCGACAATTGAGTTCACATAATTAGAAACACAGAGAGCTTTACATATGCCAGAGTTTTGGCTATAAAGAAAGATCTGGCACCTACAAGTTGTTGTATCCTCTACTTTGGTTGACCTATTTCACAATTATACAGATGTTAGTAACACCGCTGCTTTTTTTACTTCAACTGACACTCTCTTGCTACTTTTATTAAACACTAATCAAAATTTTTTCTACTTTGATTAAGCCCGTATTGCAAAAAAAATGAGATATTGACCTTTATTTATTAACTTTTTTTAGTGAGTCAGAAACTTAGAGAGATAAAGGCATGTATCTACTTTGATTAAATTAATATATTTAGGTTTAAATCACAGTAAATATATTATTTATCAATTATATCTCATTTACATTAAACTAAATGAGTTGAGTCAGCTTTAAATTGAAATTAAATTTGATCTACTGATATGTATCAGATAACAATTGAACATGACATATTGAAAAACAATTGAACAAATTTTATAACATTACCCTAAATTAAAATTTTTAAAATTCAATTGTAATTGAAGTTCATTTTTATTTTTTTTAGTTAGATTATCCATAATATTGTTTTTAGTAGCATCAAAAATATTTGAGAATATAAAAGTATAATCTATTTCAAAAATGTTTAAAAAAATATTTTAAAAATTTATATCAACAAGGTGTACAAATTATTATAATCTACACCTTAAATATAAGAACATAGCATAATATATATGCATAGATACATATATATATTATTATATAAACTGTCATATCCTGACATATCTGTATCATACGTTTTTAAGTTTGACGTATTACCGTATCCATATCGCCAAATCGTACTCGTGCTATATAACTTGGGATGAGTTACCCCCTAAGACCTAAATCTTGCTTCTTACTCCGTTCATAAGAACTCCACTACTTATAAGAATATAAATACAAGAGGGTGACATTCGATTCTCCCTATACAGCCAAGTCTACCCTACAACCCCATACACCCTTTGGCCATGTAAAATAAAGATGGAACAATACCTGATTTTATAACCTTGGATTGCAGAACTAAGCAACATGGGGCAAGCATGTGTCGCATGCTTACCGTTACCAGCCAATAAGGCTAAAGAATCCAAAACAGTATCCTAGGAACTTATAGTTCTGTCTTATACTGGTTCTTCGATCGGCTGATTTTTCATAAGTGGCTCTCAAATAGTCTTGGAGAAGTAAGAGCACTAAGCATTGTTTGAACTATTTCTCACAATTGAGGATGGGAAGCAACCATAGCTCATCGTTGGACTTCGGTCGAAAAAGTTCCTTAAGTAGTTCATTCCTTGAATAACCTTCCTTGCATACCCTAGCCAGAACTCTTCATTCATTGGGGTGGGTTCTTCATTCGAATAAAACTCCTTGTGTTAATCTTAATTTAGAGGCAATAGTCAGCCTTAGCTAGGGTACATAGTTGATCTCTTGAAATACCGTAACTAAAAAATTATGATTAACCACTCGAAAAGGCCGCCTTGCGATTTTCTATTCATCTTATGGCATAATCTTCATCTAGTTATATTCACTATGAATTAATCTTGAGCACTAATTAGAGCTTGTTAGCATGTCCTCATTTTTTTACGAAAGAGGAATAACACACTTGATTTTATTTGTAACTCTACTCTTTATGCACATTCTCTAATATTCATCTTTCTTTAAGGTAAATAAAGCAGGAACAATATAACAGCTCAAATTGTCTAACAAAGCATTTATGTAATAAGTCATTTACCTACCTATTTAATTTTTCTCTTTCCTTAGGATGAAACCTACAGTGAAAAAGATTAGATAATTAAGATCCTAAAACAAAGTCTACCACATATGGAATGTCTCTCATAGGCAATAACTTTCTAGGAAGCTCACTAGGCATAACATTAGAAAACTTCATCCAAATGATACCTTTTTCATTGTAATTCTCCATCTAGGGTGTAGGGATGGGAGGATCTCATAAAATTATTTTAGCAATTAAATTTCATATTCTTGCTATAATTAATCACATCAAAGTCAAACAACTAAGATCGACCTAGCAAATATAAGCCACATTTATAGGTAAAACACCATAATAAATAGAAATCTCATGATCACCCATTTTAAGTGGCACTAGACATTTTTTTGGGTGACATGGATGACAATCATGTTAATCCAGGCTACATCAAAATGTGACCAATGTCATGATCAGCATTCAGTTGCAATCTATTAATAGCACTGTTAGCTATGACATTCATCATGCTATCATTGCCAACCACTAACAAATATGACCTACCATTGTCCTAAATGAAAGTCTAAAACAATATTTGTTCTCTTTCACTCATCATCAAACTTGGTTAGGGACAAAACACATCTAATAATAGTAACATGCTCGAATACTGCTCTACCAGCACATTCTAAATAAGTCTCATCTCCTGAATACACAGACCGCTCAATTACATAATCTTCAAACTTAAGAATCCTGCTCAATGACTAAGGCTTTTACAAAGCTATGTAACTTTTAGCGTAGGGGTGAGAGTTGGCCTAAAGATCAATAATCAATCAATGGTCAAATTGATATTTTGCTCGATCAAGCCGAGTCGAGCTTGTTGAGCTAAACTAGAAGCCATTTTTACAGCTAATAATTTTATCAAGTCGAGATCAATCCATGGTCTGGTTAGAAATTGAACTTGCCTCTTTTTAAAAAAAATATAAATAAAATAAGTTCTTTTTATAATATAATTGTTTATTATTTTTATAAAAATATGTGTGACCTAGTGGTTAAGATATGTGTTTCTCATTGGTAAGGGTGACCCAAGTTAGAAACCCATTGAAGGCATCTTAATTGAACCGAGCTTAAGCCATGTATAGCTTGACTCGAACACCGATCATTCTCATCCTTGTTTTAACATCACATTGGCGAAACTAGATGTTAGTAAAATCAACAAAATTAGGCCTCATTAAAACATGGAGCAAACTTCGTAGGACAGATCGAGCAGGAATGGAAGTGCTCCTAGACCAAAAAAATGAGTTTTGAAAGATTATCAAATCGATTTGCTCTACAATAACTATTCTACAAAGGATATTTACATGGACTAAAATTTTTCAAACACTATTCAATGTGCAACATTCTAAATCCATCCTCTAAAAAGTCAAGAATATGTAGCTCGACCACTTTTTTAATGTTATATTTAAACTCTGAGACAAATCTCCTAAGAGTGTTAAGAATCCTTTGTGAGTTGCACTCTAACCATAAACTAGTCAAAACTCCTATATATTGGGTTACAAATGAAGTTAACCTAAGAACAATAAGTTGGTCATAAAGCCAATCTCTGTAGAAAGACGGAAGATATTTTTCTTTTAATTTAGATTTCATAACCACCCATAATGTAATTGGTGGCTTCTTAAAATTGTATTCTCTGCTTTACTGTATGCCAATTCCTCCTAACAAGATCAATTAATCTTCTAAACTTTCAAGCTAGTCAATAGAAACACTAGGATCTAATTTTCCTTCAAAAATAAAGCATCTAAATTGAATCTCCTATAGAAATTGTATGATTCCTATAGAGTTGTCCTATACCGGTATAACCTTTTAGGTGAATCTAAAATTGTTTTGAAATACTATTCGATGATGTCTAGGTGTTGAAGGTGTATCCTCCTAAAAATCATAATTTTTTTCCCAAACCTATTGTCATGATGAGACTTCGGACCACTAACCTACATGCAGCAACAATCTAACAAGTACCAAACTTGGTGTGCGAAGGATACGATGGCCCGCTCCTACGGATAAACTTTGTGAATATTTTTCTTCCATGAATTTAAACTAAAAAAATTCTAATAATCAAATAAAGCATTGGCATCAAAATCATCTCCAATAAGCTACTTACCCTGGGTTTTAGTGAATTGATCTAGTTGTCGTTGAATAAACTTGAATTTCTTGATAATTTTTTTTAAAATCAATCACATTACTTTTAAAAATGTTTAAGCCCTGAGATAATACCCAAATTGTGTTTCAGGAAACTTTTTTTGAAAGTGTAGCTCTCAAATTTCGGGCTTTGTTTTCATTTGCCAAAATAGATATAAAAAGTAACATAAAAGGGGGTAGACCTAAGTTGCCACAAATAATATCGTAATAAAAATAATATGATTTACGGCAATTGTGATATATTTTCATGAACGATTGAGTATTTTTGGTTCAAAATAGGAAGCAATAAGCAGATGCAAGGATGTGTGTAGAGGAAATGAAATTTCAATTGAACATATTTGTATCTTTTTCCCAAATGCTTGCACTAAAGGCAATATTATTAAAGGAACTAATTAGAATACACAAAGTCCAAGTTTCAAGCAAAAAGAAATTATTCTTATGGTCACAATTTAAATTACCTTTCTGTTAATCTCATGATCATCTGTAAACTAAGTGATCTTGAGAAAACATATGGTGGGCAATGCAAGTGGAAAATCCAAATGCAGGGACTGTCACGCACATACAGGACTTCATGAAAAAATTGCAAGGGAAAATTAGCACCACATTGGTCGACCTACAGAACACTATGCACATGAACATATTTCAAGATTTGGATCACATGGTCCAATGTAGGAATGATTGTGAGAAGGAATCAGAGAAGGTTATGCTATTGGGGGGGGAGGGGGGGTTATATAATAGCAATAGTTGCAAGACAACCGTGGAGCCGGCTGGAGATATATCAGGGTGACAGCTACGTCATCCCATGACAGGGAGATGATTGCATGACCGTCCATATCGCATGTTTCGCCCAGTTTAGACACACATGAAGACAAATGTAATACTGCCAACTTCTGAGAAACATATACTTAAGTTAAATATTCAGTAAACAAGAATACAGGAGTCCATTCATTTAGAACATTTTAATATCCAATGGAGAATGAAATTACACAATACTTAGTTTAGCAACATGTTTTTGCTCACAAAAATCGTATACATATCATCTAGAATTGCAAGAGCTACTTGATCAAGTGGAAAAGCACTAAACCCTGTGGCATCCGCAAAATAAGATCATCGTTGCTTGAAAAACATTGTACATGAATAAAAACAGTGAACAACAATTCATACGATAAAATCATCTCTATAGGAGGAACCTATTCAATTTGAGCTACAACTGTACCATGGTCAGTAGCAGACTACTTAAACATATCAGCTGTCAGATAATCATCCTCTAGATCATGCCAATGTTCAACAAGTCGGCATTCTGTAGTCATGGAGACAAAACAAACAAAAGAGAGTACCATGGAATGGCACTTTATGCTTTTTATAGACTCATCAAGCTTGTCATACAATATCGTGATTCATCAAAAGATTCAGAATTCAACTTAAAATGATCAGGAACTGTTTCTTGACCATGAATACAAATATTGAGGGCAAAACTGTTTGATTATAAGCAAATGATTGCCTTAATAGTAAGCTTGCATAACACAAATTCAATCACATATCTAACAATCAACAGACTTGTTTTCCTCCATTTAAAGATATCTGTGGTGCAACAAAACCATGAAAAAGCAACTAGATAGACAACAACAACTAAAACAACAATAAAGCTTTAATCCCAAACTACCTGAGGTTGGCTTCAAGGATTTCTCCTCTGTTCAGTTTTATGTAAAGCAACAATCTCTGTGAATGCAAGAGATTCGAGTTCACTTTTCATGACATCTCTATGATTTCTCTTGTCCATACAACAAACGTTCTTCCCAAACTTATACTACACTACTACATGTTAAACATACTACCATGATTCTGCGATTAACTCATAACATCCTCCTCTATATACCCAAGTGTAAATAAATAAATAGATAGGTACTCTATTCTCTATGAATCCCCATAACTGTCAAGATAATGACAAATTACTTCATGTAGGTGAAAAAGAAGATGCATTGAGATTAGCCATCTCAGATCTACCAAGAAATACAAACTGCTAATAATTTCTCAGAACTGTGCTGAAAATGATGTATGTATTTGAAGCAATTCAAACCATAATATTGAAAAATCAAGACTTAAAGCTTCCTGGAGTAAATGTCAAAATAAAGACCAAGAGTGTAATTGGAATAACAAGTACTCAGATTACCGAGTTTTCATAGGACAGAAAATTATTATAACAGGATAGCCAGCTTTGATCACCTGAAAAGATGTCTAAAACATCAAGAACACATTCGCAATCTTTGATCTCTTCACTTGTTCCATAAACATATAACAGGACAACAACAGAATGCCAAAAATACTTCACATAAAATACAGTTTGTGTGGCTCCCAGCCTCCTATAGCTACTCAGGTGATGATAGCAATGTTGGAAATGAATTTCCTTGGGGATCACTTTTTTATAATCTTCACAGGCATAACAATTTAAACATGTATGCTTATCCAACAATCTAATCTTAAGTATCATAGTTACACTATCAGAATTACTCCATTTTACTTAAGATACTGTCATCCATATTAATGCATTAGCTAACTTATATACGTTTAGCCAGAAACCATAGATAATTCCCAAAGCATAGATTCATCAATCACCATTCATGGCCACATGCATCAATCCATTCATCATCTTCTTACTACTTGCCATCTTTCAATCTCCTTCCATAGTTGACACCATTCCATTAAAAGTTTTCATTCAGTTAGACATATCCATGTAAAAGGAAATTTAGCAATCAGCATATTATTACCTACTCCCATCCCAGCCAACAGCACCTTCAGAAAAAAGCAAACCTACACACATCGGCCTCAATTTAATTTAACATGAGCAAGAAAGGCATCCATATTACTGACTGTAACTCAAGAAATCTTAGGATTCGACTGAATTCCCAGCTAAAACTTGTATCTTTCAAAGTAAAACATCTAACGAAACAAATGGGTCAGTTTGCCAAGTTTGATAGGTTGCGAAAATCATTCAAAGATGGATGCTTCTTCTATTAGCCTAAAGCATCTAGATACTCCAGCACATGACCAAGAAGAGAGAAGTCGATCAAAGATTGGGAACATAAAACACCCAGACCGGCAGCCCAATCCCATCTGCTATACATCTAAAGCATCTCATCCCAAATACACAAGGGAGGAAAAGGCATGTCAAGGCTCAAACTATCGCTTTTCCCTACGAGTTTCCTAATCCCCGTACGCAAGATCTTCGCAGGCTCCTCACACTTCAAATCCGGAATCTACCTCGCAATGCTAGACCAAACTGGCATAAAACCTGATAAAACCACTCAGCAAGATGCAACAAGTGAAAAAAGAACAAAAAAATAGGAAAACAATCAAAACGATGGGGCAGAGTCACATGAAATCGAGTTCTCAATAATAACTACACTACTCGAATCATACCGCCTCCGATCCTTTTAGAGCGTCCTTGGGATGCCCTAACAAGCGCTGGTCGTTTCCCAGGTTCGCCCCCGAGCTACAACGAAGAGCCTGAACTGATCAAACCAGAAGATAAAAAAAAATAAAAATAAGCAAAAAACAAAAAGGAGTGGAACAACAGGAGGAGGAAGGTGAGAGAGAGAGAGAGAGAGAGAGAGAGGAGCTATGAGTCCATTGACTCACCAAGGGCATGGTCGTCGAAGGGGTTTTGACCCGGGTAAAGATAGCGAAGCCATCGTTGGAACCTCGAAGCTCAGCCGCTCCTCCACCACATCAGAGCTTCTCTGCGTAATGTCAGCACTTCAGTTTCTATGCGGGAGATAAGAGAGCCGTTAAAATATGCCAAGCGTAGATCTCAACCGCCGGCCGGCCTCCCGCTGTACCGCAAAATGGAAGAGGTTCTATGCGGTTGTTCCCTACGCGAAATGGGTGAAAAATATGAATTAAGAAAATTAATTACAGAATCAAAAAAGCAAAACCAATAATTACAATTTTTTTTATGATCCTTTCATTTTATTTTTTAGACAATTTTTGGGATAATTTCATACTGATCTTGTAACACTTTCTAAATTCACTGTCAGAAAAAAACTTCCTAAATTCAAATTTGCCTTTTAATTTTTTAATATATAAAGCAAATCCTTTAAATTTTAAAATATTTCAATTCAATCCCTCAATTAAAAGATTTATATATGCTATAGTTTATAATATAATTAATATAGCAAAAAAATCAAATACTTTAGCCAAAATGGCCATCTATTTAAAATATTTATATAATAATAAATTATTTTTTATTATATGCTATACTCTGATATAAAAAATTTATTTTATATAATATCTTACATAATATTTAAAACATTAATAAATTTTATTTATATGTAACATGATTTTAAATAAAATTAATTAACTTTAATTTTCATCTTATATGTATTTCAAAAAAAAAATTTCATGCTCAAAATAAAACTAGGGCATATGTATACGAGTAACATAGTTATTTGCTAGCATATTTTAATTTTAAATTAGTTTATTTTATTTTAATTAAATTAAATTAAAAAGTGTAATGAAAATAAATGATTTGTGAAGTTAACTCTACTTAATGGGATAAAAATTTTGTTGTTATTATTGTAATTAAAATATATTGAATTTTTTATTTATAAAATTTAATTTAATTATAATAATATAATTTAAATTAAGTTTCTTTTAATTTAAATTTCCATTAAATAATAAGTATAATTTACATGTTTCTTTAATTTCAGTTTACCTTATTTTCAGTTTTAAATAAAATTAAATACTTTAATTCAATTGTAATTTAGTTAATTTTGATTTTATTTTACTTTAACTTAATTTAAATTAAACTTAATTTATTTATTTTACGTTTATTAAATTTTTATTATATTTATCTAAAATTTAGTTTAATTTATTAAAATATAATTATTTTAGTATTTTTTCAATCTATTCCGACATTATTCTTTAAATTATACTATCAAGAAAATAAAAAAAAATTATAATTCTATTTATTTTCATCTTCTTCATTCATTCAAGTAAAACTAAATTTTAAATTTTAAACTCTAATTTTAAATATTTGAAAATCTAATTCTAGAAAGTCACATTATCCCAATAATTTAATTATAATTACGTCAATTTCTTAAAATTTAAGCCATTTATTGCAGAATTAATCTAAAATAGTTAAATATTAAAAAATTTAGTCAATATATTTAAAAATTGAAAAGTAAATATGAATTTAGTAAAATTTGCAGAATTAATATTAATTTACTTTTGTTTTTTAAATTTATTAATGTGACATAAATAAAATTCAAAATGCCAATGTCTTATGACATTAATTTTTTTGTGTACTTAATATTCATCGTCTTTATTCTACTCTCTTTTCACGTTCTCTACCGCATGCTTTCTCACTTTTTCTCTCATTCCCATTTGTTCTTCTTTTTATCTGATATTCTCTCTCATCTTCAATATTATAATATTAAATTATTATTATGATTATCATTATTATTACTACTATAAACTTTACATTAGTTCATGCAAAATTAACCATCATATTAAATATAACTCTTCATATAAAGCCCACAATAAAAAAACTCTTAATACAAAAATTAATTATATTACAAAGCAAACATAAAACTTTATTTGCATCTTATCTGCGCGCCTCCCAATATAATAATTACTCTATTCTTAGTCCAACGTAATTTTAAGATATATTGAGTACAATGTGTATTCTAAAATATTGAGTACAATGCGTATTTCAAAATATATAAAAAAAATATATCCTTCAAAGAAGGAACCATTACTATAGACTTTTTTGACAAATATAATCAACAAATTATATTATCGCTAATGAGAAGCACTAGCAATTATAAATCTAATATTCTCATATCTGCTAAGACATATAATATAATCAATAATTTTTAAAAAATTATTGGAAGATTACAACATAATTTTTCAATAATATATAATCTCCATGAAATAATATCTTATATATATCATATAAAACATTCTATTCAGACTATTACCTATAAACTTCAGAATGAAGAACAATTTTCTCAGCATTTTCTTAAAAAATGTGAAGAATTTCATCCTAAATAATATAGTAACTTATATCCTATATTAGAAGTCATATATAAATATAAAAATATCAATTCTCCCTATATGAAAAAAGTCAGAAGAAAGGAATGTCTACGAAAAGTCATGACATTACTACCAAAGGATTTACAAACTCGAATTCTGGATAATATATATGAAGATCGAGCTTTACCATATTTGTTAAATGAAGCATTAATAGTCTACCCGATGGACGTCAACGAATGTTTATAGCATTCACACCACATATGGAACGCCCAACTGGGCATAATCCGAAAATTTATCATCGACACACATAATTACGAAGAATGAAGCGGATTTTCACATATTATCAAGACAATTATATCAACTACTGAACCCTTCGATCAGATATTAGAGTTCGAAATAATTTCAACATTTATTGAACCAAATCAATAGTTAGTTTATCCAGCTTATCAGATATGGCGCCTAACCAGACAATGAACTCGAGGACAGCCAGTCATGAAAGAATTTTTTGGTTATTCATGGGATTATGAACAGAAGCAAAATTTATCAGAGTTATTAACAGTTTATCAGGAACGACATAAGTATAAATTTCAGAGCAACGGGCGAATCATGGTTTATAAAAAATGCTTCCTCTCTCTGTAGCATAATAGTGTTAATCTACTTCAAATATATTATGCTAAAGGGATTTAAGCCTTCTCAACTCCAAGCAGGCGAAGAGAATCCGGACCAACAAGAAATATTCGCCTTGATGTTTGATACCAGAAGAAAACAACACCTTTATATGCTGTTCTAGGGATGCCATCCTGAAAATTTTAAAAATAATAATAATAAAGTAATTGCATACAAAGCAACATATATATATGTATGTGTGTATATATATATATATATATATATATA
>JAEMOT010000078.1:226847-256224 GCA_019297695.1 Apostasia ramifera | reverse complement strand
ATATATATATATATATATATATATATATATGATTAAATAGATGCTTGTAAACTCTAAACTGCACTCCATGTAACAATCATCTATTTTCTTGAATGCATGGATCTATATTTTTCTATAACCATAATATAACAAGAATATGCATAAAAAATAAATATATGTATATAGTGTAACATGAGTTTATTATCAGTTTTGATGATTTGCTTATCATGAACCCGAAGAACAACTTATGGCTATAAAGGGATTCTAGTTCAGAAGTTATTGGAATGTCTTCTTTTATTTTAAAAAAAGAATAAATTTCTCGCATGTTGTCGTAGAATAACCCAATATTACTAAGGTATTGTCTTTATTTGGCTCAACCTATTATAGATTTCATGACTTTATTCTCAAAAGGCACCTCGACAAATTAATACAGTGTAATAGCAAGGTCCACTATAACATGTTCTCATACATGCTCAGCATCTCTCACATGTTTTTCTGAAGTGAGAGCTGTCACACATAACCCCCACCTTTTGGGACTGAACATCCTCAATCCCCACTAAGATTTTCCCTATCGTCACCCAAAAGATCACACAGAATAACTTTGATACCATGTATAACATCCTAGTTCAGTGTAGATAGTTTTTGCTTTGACTTAACGAGTCTCATAATTTTAAAACGCATCTATGAAGCATAATAATTTCTTTCACTTTCCAATGTGGATTACTCATCTATGCCCACATAACTACGCTAGATGCTGAATCGCACCTCATCCAACCACCTGACACCAACAATCACTTACCACCTCATCTGATAGCATGCTTAAGCAAGTACTTAGATTCAATAGTTCCGTTACCGATATCTAGATAACCAATGAGCTATTGGTCATTAGATACTTAAGGAAATGACAGTAGACTAGGAAGAGACTGTATTATTTAGAAAGATTGAGAAACTAAATGAGATCCACTAATGTAGAAAGTCACGGAAAGCAATCCTTTGGATTTCTACAGTCAAGTTCATGATTAAAAGATGAAAATTACTTGCCTTCCATTCTTTGAAAATTCCAAATTGGTGTGCAATTCGCTCAAATTCTCGTTGATCATTGTATTTGATCCTAACATCACCATCTAAATTATCTCCCTTCAGAGCAACATCTGCTCCATGAAGTGGTTTAGCATCAGCAACCATTTTTGCAAAGTATTTCAGAAAATTTCCCTGCAAAATATTACAGTAGTGCAAGTTTAGTTGTCAAATAAATAAACCGTAATATGATACACCAAGGGGGAATAGAACTACCTCCAGTAGGTAACTCAAATCAGCTTCCTTCCAGTCAACCTATTTAATTAATTAGAGTAAAGGAAAACAGTGAAAAGAACATAAAATTTGGGGGTGGTCATTTGTTTCAATATGATTGTGATTTGTTATTTTGCAATGCAAGTAAATTGGTATTTTTTGAAAACAAATGAAGTGTGAGAGGCTACTTGTTATACCTGGACGTTGTTCAATTTGATTGGTTCCAAGTACTGCTTAAAAAATTGGCCCATGCTGGATCCCTGAAATGAAGTCATTAAATACAAACAGATCAATCCTTAAAAATAAATGAGAATTCTATTCGAGCCCCTAAGGTAGACCTACGATTACACGCAAGTCTAGAAAATGTCAGAAATAAAAACATGTTATCTGGTTCTTTCCGCTCAAAATTTATTCCATGTGGATCTTTTTAATGGGCTTCGTTCAATTTTGACCATAAACTTTTTATTTTAAAATAATTAAAATAAATATTTAAGCATTGAAAATATATTTAAATATTTCCAATTACTATTATAACCTTACCTTTTCTTTTTCTCTATATCCTACTCTATAATAGTAATTTTTAATGTTTAAATATATATTTTAATTTTTTTTTAACAGTAACTCAATGATTAAACTTAACAGAATACATAAAAAAAAATCACATGGAAAACTTTTGGGTGGGTGAGACTCAAAAGGTATGTTTTCATTTTTGCGGATCTGCTTGGAATCATGAATCTAACTCAAGAGCCACATGAAATTACCCAAAATAATATACATATCATGGTAGAAGATACATACATGTTCACCAAAATTGTAAGTTCTACAGATCTCTGGACGAATAAATTGGCGGTTTTTACGTATGTCTTTTCGTCTGAGCCAGTCATCCCAATAAGTGTAACACAATCAAGGAAAACAGCACATAAAGCGCAAAAAACACGTAAGAACTTCACAATTTGTGAAATGAAAGCTACGCTGTTTACGGATATGCTTTAGGCCACTTGGGTGATAACTTGACCCAAGTAGACTTTTTCAACATCCATCCAAGTCCGGGAAAGAAATCTGAACGGTAGAGAGCCTCTGTAATGAAATGACAAGTTCATTAAGTTATCCTAACAATATCATTGGACAAACTATTATTTAGTCATTTCAAGGTAATTAATTCAATAGAAAAATATTAAATAATAATCTGTTATTTCTAAGTTCAACATTCAAAAAGAGAACAGTTTGGTTGAAAATCGCAAAAATGAATATGTTTAAGGGGTGCTCTTCTTTGACGAAAATGCACATGGACCTATCAGATGGATCAAAGCACAACTTTAAATCTTGAAGAAGAGATTTATAAATGTATCTTACTGGGATCGCGCACAAACTGGTGTTGACCATTGTCATTCCATGAAGAAACAGCCATGATAGTCCTTCAATGTAAGAATTTTTTGCAAAGAAATTGGCAATTGATTGTTGAAGTATATCTTTAAATAAAGATATGCACATTTTCAGCATACTTATCGTTGTCAAGAATAGTAGCTGCAACCTCAAAATAGTTGAAGAAATCAGGAGCAATCTCCATGTCATCTGTCTAGCAATAAAAAGCAATCCACTAAATAAAGGAATTATACATGAACAAAGTATGTTAAAAGCTCTAAGGACAATGATACCTTCTAATATAATTACACGGCTGAAATTTCTTTCGAAAAATAATTTATCCAAGGCCCATTTGTAATGCTCTTAAGTAGCAAAAAAACCTTCAGCTCTGAGTTTATCAAAATAGAAATATAAAAATACATACTTGCAATCTTGTAGTATGCGACTATTTCACCAGGTCTCTCTGTCCGCACTGGTTGAAGATCCATGTGCTGCAATATTGATAGAAATAGCTTGTGATGCCAAGAATTTTTTAGTTGCTCAAATTTTTGACTAAAAATGATAATAACAGCTAATATCTCACTACTAGTATTATATGATTTTTCCCATAGTCAAGTCTTTGACCTTTAATATGTGTTATCATTAAAGAAATTTTGCTAATAGTTTGATGATTAACGTAAGATAAGCGAATATCAACTGCTATTAAAATGCAGTAAGAAGCTACAATTGACATTCCCCAAATAGATATCGAGTTATATTACAGTGGGCGTGATCAACTCAAATAGCTATAACCAAAACTGATAAGTACTGCATCATAGTAGCCAAAAGGAATATGAATGTTAAAAGCCACACTTGAGATTTAATATAGTAAGTCCCCAGCTGTTGAGAAGTAGGAAAGATAAAGAAACGACTGAGTTATGAGAGACACTTACTCTTGTAACACAAACCGATAAAGAGATTTCGACTATAGTTATTTGCAATTACAAATGAAATAGTTAGCAAACACCTCCAGACTCCATTGTCATGTCGGTTGAGAATCTCAAACCTTGTATACATTTAGCAATCTAAACTCCACATGACTATATACTACCTTAGTTGAACCTATTTTTCCATAGACCCGATTTTATCTAAACAACTACTTCAAAAGATTTTCACTTTGAGAAGAATAAGATCAAGTAGCACAACAAGATTTTGCTAGGCCTTGAGGAAAAAAGATGTTTGTGAGGGGGACATTAAACTATCATAGCATGATGAAGCAATGACTAGTATCAAAATGAATTGTTAAGTGACCAAAGAATTTCCAATAATTCTAGTATCACCTTGGTTTTTGTTCTTTGTGGATGTAGTTTTAATTATTGACATTTACTTGCAAGGTAAATTATAAAACAGAACTTTTCATAGAAAAAAAAAAAGAGAATAGAACAAGTGGAGGAGAATCATTAGAAGACAAGGCATTAGAATAATTGAAAAGCATACTATATACATAGTTTGCTATCTTGTGAAGTAATGGATAGTCACCAATCAATAACGATTTAAGAAGTGAAGCTTAGATGTAATAGTTGATAGTTTTAGACATCTCAATTCTGTTCTTCAAAATAAATGTGTGATACAAATGAGGTCATCATTGCTGGAGTTAAGTTGAGCGGCTCAAATAGATAAGAGCTTTTAGAATACAATGTGAAAAAAATTCGACTTAAAAACAAAATTATATAATAGCAATTCGGCCATCTTTCTCACCTAGATCTCAACAATGGGAGGTAAAGAAAGAGTTAGCCACAAAACTTTAAAGTTAAAGAAATGAGAGTGTTGAATGGACGTATGGTAAGCGAAAAAGAATAGAGTATAAAAAACACTAAAAAAATATAAGAACAAAATCTATCAGAATGAGTGTATATAATAAACAATGAAATATGCACCACAATGGGGAGTACACAATATCTTGTTAAAAGTAGCAGGAACAAAAAGACACTAGTTAAAGGTTGTTTAGTTAGAGGCTATGCAAGAAGTTTGAATAAGTTAAAATTAGCATAGCATATACCAGACAGGAGTAATCAATGAAAAATGATTCTTCAAGGAGAAACCAGTTTAAGCCTCTTTTTGTACTATTGCGCTCCTCTACCCTTCACACAAGTGTAATGGTTTTAACAGCTGTATTAATCAAACAGTTAAAAGAGGTGCTCTTTATCAACTATTTGGTGTGAACTATAACATCGTGTGTGTGTGTGTGTGCGCATGCGCATGTGTATACATATTCATATACATACATATATACATACACACATACATATATAAAATCAGGGTTATTATTACCCAAGGAAATTAAGATCCAAAAAAACTGCATCAAGGTTAAGCAAAACTCAAAAGATAAGAAGGCTATAAAAAATTTCAATGGGAAACGACCAGGAGACAATAAGAAAAGGGCCTAAATATAAATGAAAATGCTAACTATTTCTTACATTTGAAGCAACAGAAATCCTTAGTCAATTTTAACAACAATCCAAGCTGAGCAAAGGCATGCAAACAATTAATGGTAGAAAGTGATCATGGAAGGACTATAAATACACATTAGAATTGTATTTTGACGGTAGGAAAATCACAGATTTTAAATAAGAATACAGACTAGCAAACATTTTATTGCTTCTAGGTGTTCCATAATCAACCAATGAATAGAAGAGCACACTTCAAACCTGCATATACTTTATGCGTTTATAACTCAAAGCTTTAGTTTTCACATCCGGATTTGGGCCATCCTGGAATTAGGAGCGAATCAAATCCCAGTACAAAGTAAATAATTGAAAAAAGTAGACTAAAGTAAGAAATTAAGTCACCTGTGACACAAACAAGGGAAATTTTGGTGCAACAGAGCTCTGATATCTACAACATGATAAAGCAGTCCTTATTAGTTAACTAACTATTAAATCTTTGTTAGAAGAGAAGACATCTAATTAAATTTGACAATATTTAGACTTAAAAAAAAAAGAAAAGAATACACATACTTCAGGACAGATTCAATTGTCCTTTCAAGATAGTCTGGGCGGTTGCAAGCCATTACAACAACAGCTGCCAAGGGTTCCTAAAAGAGGGGAAAAAAGGGTATAGACTAATCATTTTGACGTTAAAAAAGATAAAATAACTTATCTTTGAATATTTTGACATATATTAAATGAGAAATTTACTGGCATAATCAAAGCTAGGTGGTTAAAATGGATTAGTGCTAGCAAAGTATAATATGATAAGAAGGCAATAAGACCAACAGCATTCCTATGGATTTTGATGTTGAGCAATAAATAATTAATACACCAAAGTGGAATGTTGCAGTTGTGAGAATGTTGAAATCAATGCAAGAACAATGAAAAAGTTTTGGACATCTTGACTAATGGCATACATCTAAAACCTGGCTCCTGAAAAAATTAAACAAAACCAAATATCTAGCTACTGACTAGGGGTGTGCATTCAAACGGTTTGATCAATTTAATTAACCAAGCTGTAAATGAAAACTAGGATCAGTTTTAAATTTCACAAAATCAAATTGATGATAGAAAATTATAAATCAAAAACCAAACCAACTTGGTTCAGTTTAGTTCGATTAAAATCATACTTTTTTCATTTATTTAATAAATTATCTCAAAAAATTCAAAAATTCTAGAACCATCTTTCAATAATATAAGATATTAAATAAGTTATCTGGAACACAAAACCGAACATCTTTATAGATATTTTTATAACATGATCATATCTGGCAAATAGATCAGCGCACAGAACAGATGGTATATGATACTCGGATAATTTGATTGGTTCGATTTTCATAGATAATACAATGATTTGCCAACTTCCTGCTGCAGCTGGCTATACATTAGAATTATTGGCGTATGTGGCCTCCAGATAGAGTTTAGATGATCATGACTAGCTTAAAATTGCTAAGTAATTGTCAATTAGCTACATTTCATGGGTGTGTATGCATTCATAAAAATAAAATACATACCAAGGCTTCAGTGCCATCGATATATCTGGATTGTGTTGCAAAAAGTCGGATCTAACAAATCAAGCATGGAAACCAAGAAAATAGAAATATTAGTTCAAATGTATCTAACACTATCTCTACTCTTAAAAGTTAAACAACCAAGAGGAAGATTTGAAACATAGCGACAATAAAAACCACTTCTGCCTCAAAAATTTAACCACAGTGCATAAACAACACAATCACTTTTTTTTGAGCAACCACTTAATTATAGCAAGCAATTCGCCATACACCTATGCACACCAAGAGCAAAAAAAATTTTTGACAGAAAGAGTAAAGAAATGATAACCACATCATAGGACAAAATAATCAAAATAGGAAATGATAAGGCAACAGGAGCTATTCAACAAGTTTCTTTAAGAAAAGGGCAGATTGTTCACAAAGAAAACTCCATGCAGTAAAACATACTTTGCCAAGTGATTGTCCTCTCAATTCAAAGGAAGTATTCCTCCCTCCCTCTTTCCCACATGCTCTCTCTAATAAAAACATGGAGACACAACTATCTATGGAGCTATTTGAAACACATCCACTTCCTTGATAAAGATGAGGGGCATGATAGTTTTCCGTTTTCATCAGTAACAACACCAACAACAGGAGAGAGAGTAAAAGAGGGATAAATTTGGCACATCAATCTCCACACTTGTTGAGGCCATCCTATGCATCTCATCCGTGAAACTTTGAGAGGGCCAAGTTAAGACCAATCAGAAACTTTAAAAAACCAGTGATACAAAACTATTAATGAGCATCATTGCATGCATCCACCATGAGGTAAAACAAGTAGATATTGCAATGAGCCAATGAGTCTTCTCTGGCCATCAAAGCTCCTAGCTCTAGCCTGGACAGCACGCACTACCCTACACCCCTCATTATAGTAAAAAAAAAACATCAATCTATCTTGTGTAGGTTTATGTCAATTCAAGTTAATATGAAAATCTACAAATACCACACCTATATTTCACAACAAACTAGGATTATAGTTTATTCATCCCTACAGAATTTATGGTCATGTTATTTTGCCATAATATGATTCTTGTGATGGAAAAGTTGATATCAATAAAAAGGCCACCATTTTGATAATAGACATCTTTTATCAGTGATGACAGTTCTGCATGAAGAAGGGGATTAAAATGAGAAAAATAAAGAAAGATAGGAGAAGGTGAACAATAAAGTGTGATTCAGATGGATGCAGTTAGAAAATACATGTGTTTGTGTGAAGGATAAGACTACATTCAAACTGAAAATATTTGAATCAAAGTACACTTGTGTTAGGAGGATTGTCATAAGAGCTAAAACATCTAAATGGATTGTAGATAAGTTAGGTGAAAAGCTTGGAGAGGAAGAGGATTAGCAACAACAACTAAGCCTTTATCCCACTAAATAGAGTCAAATACATGAATTATTTGTTTTCATTGCACTCTATCAAATAACAAATTCTTATTTAGCTCTAAATATGTAAAATCATTCTTTACAGTTTCTTGTCATGTCTTTTTTGACCTTTATCTTCCTCTTTTTACATGAATAAAATCTAATAATCCAACTTTTCTTACTGAAACTTCTATCAACCTAAAATTTATATGTCCAAATCATCTAAATCGATTCCCTCTGAGCTTAACTTCAATTAAGGCTACTCCAACTTTCTCACAAATATACTCATTTCTCATCTAGTCTTTTCACATATACCCAATCATCCATCTTAGCATACTCATTTCTGCAATACTTATCTTATTAGCAAAGTGAAAAAAATGAAAGGGATATAAAAAGCCATACAAGTACACTTCCATGTTTGGACAAATGTTACTTGATAGTTCATTAACTATGGTGGTCCATAATGTTTGTTGTATGAAACTCATCTACTTTGCAGTCAAAGGATTAGCATTTTTCAAAAGTTTTCTAAGATTACAATGCACCACGAATAGGTTTTCTGTGTACTTGTGAGCCATTGCTTTGTTTGGACATTTGTCATTAGAAAGGACTCTTTATTGTGACATGACTACCACCTGTTGGGGTTGATGGGAACAATTGTTTGTATCTTGTTGACATTATGTGTTATTGACAAAGAAAATGACAATAATTGAAAATGGCTTTTGCAAGCTCTACACACAACATTGCATCAAGATGTCAATGACAAACCACTTGTTATAGTGAATGATAAGCAGAGGTAATACCATCCAATTGTTGTTCCTGTTATGTTGATATTTATAATAATTTATACTCATCCATTAATTCTCTATCCGAATGCATATTAGCATTGTGTTCTTGGAGGCTTCACAAAGATATTATTGAAGGCATATATCAAGCAGTTTCAAGAAGGTTTTTCCTATTCCAGAATTAATGGAGCATTTTAATGAACGCAACCAAGGCATATACTGAGTATATATTCAATAAGCAGATGAGTTTCATTAAAGGTATAAACCAGTAAGCTTATGACTGGGTATAAAGGAGGGGCAAAAAAATTTGGGCAAGAAACACCTTTGATTACAAAGTAAAGCCTAATTAAGCAACAATCAATTTGACTGGAAGTTTCGATAATTGAATTAGATATGATCTTATTAAACCATTATTGACTTTGCTAGAAAGTTTGTAGTTAAAGCTCCTACAGAGTTTTACTACTTACTAGCATAAAACAAATGGGAAACTATAATATCTCATGATCCAAATGTAGAGATATTATCTGCTTTAGCTTTAGGGAATTGCACGACTAGAGTACTTCCTAGGAAAGTCACTCATCTCAATACTCTAACTCAAGCACGCTTAACTATGGAGTTTCTTATCATTAACTTCACAAATTTTTTTCCAAAAAATACATTTACCATTTGGGATCATATTATTTACTTATACAATTCAAGTACTCTCCATTTCCGATGTAGGATGATTCATTCCTGTGCCCTTCTACCTAAAAGCATGCTAAGAGCCGCTCTTTATCCGAGTGATTCCAATTCAATCATATGGACATCACCCTAGTGAGTCTCGAGTCGTCACAAAAACACTTACCAAGAAAAACTTACACCCGTAACTTTGATTATATAGAGGAAATGCAAAAGGGAAACAAAATGGATTAGGGTTGTACTAGAAAATTCAACAAAGTTCCAAGTGTTGAACCAAGTTCATACTTTTAGTGTGTATTTAGCTAGGGAAAGGCAAGGGAGACTATAAAATGGAAAACATAACAGGCATCCTTGCAAACATTCTTTGAAAAACATAGAATACAATCATGATGAACCATTATGTCATTATTCAAAATACTACAGTAAGGAATCATATCTTTGAGCATATGCAGGCCCAATTCCCTCTGATGGTTGATGTCAAGACAATTGAAAATATCAAAAATGAGTCTAAATTCCTCCAACATTTATACAAAGAGAAAATAGACCAAAGAGAAGTAGGAGAAGGAAAGAAAATGAAGAACCAATGGCAAAGGTAAAGCCAGAAAGTCCAACACAATAACTTGCAGCTACTATGGAAGCCAACTATGATTAAAATATATGTTTATCATCAAAAGGGATCATGGAAACAAGTAGGAACCAACTTAAGGGACCTAACAACAATGCAAAATGCAATTGAGGGACGTATCTTGGAAAATTAGTTTGCAATGCGAGTCCAACCATAACAACTCGAGTGCAATTTACCAAAATTTAAGCCAATCTCCAAAGGAATTGAAGCTCATCATAATCAGCAACTTTATCTTAACACCAGGTCAAACTTATGAACACCATTTCACTCCTCAACCATTTACAAAGTAACTTCTAGTATAACTCTTATCAAAATAAAATATACAGCTTCTCTCTTTATAATTTTATAAACAGGAATCCATCATCTTCTGACATCATGCTAAAAATAAGGTTTACATATTTAATATGATATCATGCGGCAAAGGAGGTGGGTAAGAAGGGGAAAGTTAGGAAACATAAGGACAGTTGCAATGTTAAGTTGATACCTACATAACTAATATGATATCCATTAGGTTCTAACAAAAAACCTTCTTGGTTAAAGTACTTATATAAACTTATCAATACAATTGATTTCATGTAGACAAGGAAAAGTAATGTTTAGATGGTTTAAGTAGATATGCAGTGGGAGGCTGAACTCAATGAGAACCTTTGATTAGCCTAAAGCAAGAAGAAGAAAAAGATCATGAACATAGGAATTTACGTGGAAACCTTTGCAGAAAAAAATATATATATAAAAAAATCATGGAGAGTACATGAAAAATGCTCACTAATCAAACGGAGAATAAACTACAGAGATTATTATAAAAAGCCTAACAAAGAGAAAGACGAAGAGTTTACCCACACCAACCAAGTACTACACACAGAAAGGTCACCCTCTCTTGTTGCATAAGAGCACAACTCTTTAAACAACACTCAGGAGAAAGATATGAGCTCGGGCGTCACATTAATTGTGGAGGCACTCACGAAAACCCTAATCCCTTCTCTAGTTATAAAGGATACAAGGGAATCAAATCTCCAACGAAAATGATCTTTGATCTTCCAAGAATATCCTTGGTTTTAACAACATCAGTCAAGTGGTTATTATGTTGCCTGCACGATCCAAGTTGTTGCTTTCTAAAATCAACATGGAGAAAAAGAAAGTAGTAGAAGAAGGTCATGACATGAAGCAACGGAGATAAGCTTATCTGAAACTCTGTGATGAGTCGAACAAACTTTGTTTGGTTCTCATGGTATTCAGCTCAAAACCATTGGCTCCTAAGAATGATTTCAGTTGAACAAACTAAATACAACTAAACTCAAAACCCCTTTGTTGCTTCGGAGCTAGAAGTCAAACAAAGGAGTTAGTTGTTGAACAAACAATTTGTACCAAAGACAATATGAAGAATTTAAGTCACAT
Organism: Apostasia ramifera; assembly: GCA_019297695.1. Taxonomy (NCBI): domain Eukaryota; kingdom Viridiplantae; phylum Streptophyta; class Magnoliopsida; order Asparagales; family Orchidaceae; genus Apostasia; species Apostasia ramifera. The sequence goes on along the minus strand of JAEMOT010000078.1, from coordinate 244,730 downwards.
CCAACATGAAATATGACACAAATTAAAATTACATGAATATAAGAAGAAAAGATATGTGTGTATGGATATCTTGCGCATGCTTGTATAACCCACAAATTCTGTTATTAGCGAGGATCAATCTTACAATAAGATGGCAACGCAAACATGCTTCAAGCAACTTGCATAGTGAATTCTACATCTGGAACCTATTAAACTACAACTTCCTGAATTATCTCAAACAAGGCGATTTCTTCCAGGCAAAACAACTTCGCTTAGTCCTTTTTATCACTAGTCCAATAATGTAAAGATGCTATGTCAAATAATAATAATAATAATAATGATGATGATGATGTAAAGATGCAAAGCAATTATCTAAGAGTACCACTCAGTTAAAAGCGCGCTATCACTCTTCCCTTTAAAGCAGAGGAACCTGCAAAACCCTAATACGTATACGCCGTAATAAAAATTAAGCCTTAAGAAACTGCAGTGACAATACGAAAAGGACGAAGGCTTCGGTAATACGGACGGGCCCGGCACGCAGAGGAGGAGGTCAATAGATCGAAAGTACCTGAATCAATATAAAGATTGCAACAGCTGCCAAGCTAAGAATCCGAAAGTTGCAGAAGCCGTTCGCCATTAACCCTGGAAGTTGAAGAAGATCGACGCCGTGATCTTGAGTTGGCATTCTTCAGCTGCGGCTGCGCAGCATCGCTTCTTCCCTGAGAGCCAGCCCACGAGCCCCGTCGGAGTCGTCGGAGTCGTCGGAGCTATGTCACCGGTTTAACGAGTAAAAAACCTCCTATTCCTTTTTGTTAGATGAAATATATAGTAAAACTTGAATAAAAAAAAAACAATATATATATTATTTTTTATTTTCAATATATAAATTTTAATATAAAAAATTCACTTTATATCTATATATTTCTTAGACATCAATTAATTTTATTTTATATTCTACATAATATAAAAAAAAAACTATAGCTAAAATAGTCTTAAATCAAATAAAATCTTAATTACACATTACATAAGAAATCAATTAATGTTAATTTGGGCTAATATTTTAAGTTCAGGTATGACCCAAAATTAAAATACAAAAGGCAAGTCAGGTATCTCAAGTTCTACACGTTATGATTTGGGAAATCTACATATTTTTTATTTTTTAAATTATAATAACAATAATATCCATAAAACTTTGGGATGCAAATTAAATTTATAACATAAATGGAGTTAGCATTGATTTTTCTTTTTTGATAACTTATATTACAGGTATATTAAATTTATAACATAAATGGAGTTATATTAAATTTATAACATAAATGGAGTTATATTAAATTTATAACTCCGATTTATTGACGGGTATCACTGAATCAAAACCGAATCAAGACGGAACGAGAATTGGATTTGAATGAATTGATTCAAAGTACTGAAATGTAATTTTTTTTAAATTAAATTGCATATTTATTTATCACACATATAAGGAGTCAAATTTATATGGCTTAAAATTCAAAGCAAATTTTAGACAAATTTGAGTTTCAATCTTATGGTTGTATAGCATTTCTCCTAATTGATTATGTTTTCTTATAGACTATAGCTTAGTTTGGTTGCAAAATAATAATAATAATAATAATAATAATAATAATTTCAAAAAAATTGTGATTTTTTTGAAAAAAATGTATGATGTGAAATAAAATGAGTTGGGGGAATTTAATTTGTTCAATGTTATATTAGTGTTATGCTATATAATCTAGATATCTTGATATTTAAATGTCATCTTTTAAATAATAATTCTATAATTTTTTAGAAAGTTCTTCATGTATGTCATTAAACTAAATAATTATTTTCTGAGAATGATATGATATTTCACTATAAAGGGGGGTTTGATTCGATGTAATCTTGATATTATGTAGGGCTGCTTATTAGACCGGTTTGACCCGGAACCGGACCGAAACCGGTCCAGTAAGAACCGGTTCGGTCCAAAACCAGTTGAACCGGACCGGTTCTAACCGGTTCTGGGCCGCAGAACCGGTCCAGACGCGTAAGCAGAACCGGTTATCCGGTTCGGAACCAAACCGGATAACAATTTTTTTTAAAAAAAAAATGTTGGGCCCGCGCGGCACACGCGGGCCGCGGGCGCGCCCATGAGAAGATGCTGCCAGCTGCTGCAGATAATATTAAAAAAAAATTATTGAACGGTCATTTGACCGTTGCAATTTGCAAATGATCAAATGACCGTTTTAAATTCTAAAATGACCGTTTTAAGGTCATTTTAGACTTTATAATAAGTATTAAACTTTTTATAAATAGTAAAATTTTTGTAACGATAATTCCTACAATTTTCATCAATTATTTCTATTCTTCTGCTCTGTGAAAAAATCTGCAAACACATTTTAATGGCTTCCCTGGCGTTTCTTCCTCAAGTCGCCAAGGGAATGTTGATCCGAAGTACGTTCCAGAACTCGATCGTCTTCCTACACTCGGTGAGAACTTTGACGAAACTTCAGAACCTGATCTCGATCTATCTGCAGAACATGATCCTGAGGCAAGTGGAGATGTTGGCACCGGCACTGGCCCGTCAACGCAATCATCAAGTATCTCTAACAAGTCTCGGACAAAACGCAGTAAGGTATGAGAGTTTTTTTATTTATAAATTAAACCGAATAGCAATTCGGAGAGACCTGAATATATCGCTATTTGTAAAATTTATAAAAATCAATATTCATACAAACAAAGTGGTACCGGTGGTGGGACTGGTACATTTAAGAAACGCCTAGTTAGATTTCATAAGTTTGATGAAAAAATTTACCAACCTACTACTATAGAGCTAACCCAAACACAATTCAATTCATAGAGTGGATCTATGCCGTGGGCTTTTAGAAAAAATAAAGTACGTCGAGGTTTAGTTCTATTTGTAGTACGAACCGAACAGCCATTTACTGTATATGGAAAATAGAGATTTTTAGAATATATTGTTCAATATTTACAGCCTCAATATACCCGTATTTCTAGGCATACACTTAAAAAATATTGTATGTCAATATACGAAGAATATAAGAAATCTCTTATTCAACGCCTCAATAATATTAGTTATAGGATTAGTTTAACATCCTTAGACTAGTATCAGTGGCGCGAGTTATTTAGTTGTTACTTGTCATTGAATCAATGGACAGTGGGGAATGCAGAAACGGATATTATCTTTAGATGTATTAGTGAGACCCATATAGATTAAACTATTTTTTCTTACATTCGCAATGTTTATAAAATTTATAGTATAGAAAATAAAATTTTTAGTATTACTTTGAATAATGCCTCGAATAATAATTCTGCAGTTAATTTTTTATAGCAATTTTTAAAGCCTCCGCTTTATGTTTTGTTTTTTCATGTTAGATGTGCATGTCACATCATTAATTTATGCGTTTCTAGTGCTTTTAATTTTAAATATTTAATTATCGATAAATTTAAGCATATTGCAAAATAGATTCGTTTAAATTCAAATGTTAGGCGTAAATGGAAACGTGTTTGCGTAAGTGCTGGAATAAATTGTGTAAAATTTTCATTACTTGTAGAAACTAGATGAAATTCATTTCATTATTTATTCGAATCACCTTTACCGTATGAAAATTTGCTAACTGCTTTTTACAATTCATATATACTTAATCATGACCTTCAATTACGTTTTTATGATTAGATTTTTTAAAAAAGGTTGTTGAATTATTAACTATTTTTAAGTGGTCTACTGAAAGCTTTTCAGGTTGTTATTATCCAACTTCACCTATTTTTCTGTCTTATATTTTTCAAATATTTCAAAAAAATTTAGAGTTTAGATCAAATCCAATTTTGAAAATTTTTATTGCTGACATGAAATTAAAATTTAGAAAATATTGGGAAAAAATTCCAATTTTATATTCAATAGCTATTATTCTTGATCCTCATCAGGGAATCGAAGCTATTGAAACTTTTTACGTGGAATATTCTGATTTTTTTGGGAGTAATACTGATGCCGAAAAAGCATCAGTTTTACAACTCTCCAAGAGTTATTTTTTTCTTTATTATAGTGAGCAGGTTGCGAGCAGAAATGTGGAACGTATGAAAATTCAAACAGGAACACAAAAAAAGCCCGGTATTTTCAACGTTCTTAAGTCGGCAGCAACAAAAAGATCTGTTGCTATAGATAAAAGAAAAATAACTGTTGGAGAGCAATCTACACCACAGAGTCAAGCCCCTACAAATTTGAACGAGTTGCAGTTCTATTTATATCTCGGGGAGAAATTTGATGATGATATAAGCTTATTGGAGTGGTGGAAAAGCTCATCAAAATAATATCCTGTTCTATCTGCTTTAGCACGAGATGTACTAGCAGCACAAGTTTCAACTGTAATTTCAAAATCAGCCTTTTCCACCACAAAAAAAAATAGTAGGAGATTACAGAAGTAGTTTGTCTCCTGCAACCCTTTGCATGCTTACTTGTCTACGGGAATGGTTTGCTGCTGAGTCCCGAAATCAATAATATAATTTCGTTGATAAATTTAAGGATAATAGTTCAGAAGAAGAGGAGAAGTACTCGAAAAAACTTCTTTATAATTCCGATAAATAAATGTTTTTATGTGAAATATTTGTACGAACTGTAATTATTTTTTATAAATATTTTCGTTAATATTAATAAAATTTCTTAGAATTTTTTATATTAATTTTGTCAGAAATATTACAAAATATATAATTTTTTTTATAAATAGATAAAAATATATATATATTTTTAAATTAATTTACCCGATTGACCCGACCCGACCCAAATATATGATCCGGACCGGATCCGGAACCGGTTGGAATGGGTAGAACTAGGTCGGAACCGGTCCGGTAACCAGGCCTAATGTTATGTCATGTTATGTAGATGTCATCTTTTAATTCACAGTTCTAAAATTTTTTAGAAGGTTGTTTAAAAATGTCATGAAACTAGATAGTATGACATAACATTAAGATAATATTAAACCAAATGACTCTTTAATTATATTAAAAATTATGTTAAATATGAAATAAAGTTGGTTGATTTATTGAAAATTATATTAAAAATTATATTAGTATTTTTTAGAATGAGATATAAAATAATTTTTTAAATAAAATAAAATTTTAAATAATGACAAATTTTTGTTTGCTAAAACGGAGATCTAATTTTCTAAAAGAAGGGGGGAGATCTAAATGAGATGCTGGATCTAATTTTTTTTTATGTTTTTTATTTCTCCTGTTTATAATTAAATGATGATAGAATACAATTGCTATCCTTTAGTATATTTTATTTTTTTTTAATAATTTACCGATGATATCAGGCTCTTGTACTTAATATTTGTGTCACCTTTCTTGACTTAAGATATTTGAGAGATCATATGTGAGAGGGGATTGTTAGAGTTTTGTTCGTCTCCATCGCTTGGCTCATCAGATTGACGAATTTGTTTGGCTCTCTTGTTCGATAATAAACTTTGGAATTATCTTTTTCGTTTAGGGCTTCTATTAATTGTAGATTGGCCCTGTTTGGCGCGAGTACCAAAATCAGGATCAAAATAGTACTAGTTTAAAAAACAATAATAATAATAATAAATAAAAAAATTTAATCATTCTACACAAATTTTAATATAAAATAATACTATTTTTACTTCACATACTTAATAATTTTTAATAAAAATATCAATTTTATTTCACATCCTAGACTAAAATATTTAAATAAAATATTTTAATATAAGATGTGAAATAAAATTAATATTTTTATTAAAAATTATTAAGTATGTGAAGTAAAGTAATATTTTTTTTATATTAAAATTTATATAAAATAATTTAAAAAATTTATTTATTATTATTATTTTTTAAAACTAGATCTCATTTTTTTAAGGATATAATAATAGCATTTGTCATCAATAATCAAATGATTATAATATGATCCGGTTCGCAAACGGAAATTTGAACCCATGCACGGACGGTTGGATTTCTTGGTCTGATTCGTCTCCTCTCTCTCTTTCACATGCGCACATGCTGTCCACACACCTACACACACGTGCGTAGGGAAAAAGAGATTGGCCGGAATGGAGATCTGGGCATTTACGTTCCGTTGGGCAAATGAAAAGAACATATCATTTTCCAAAAAAAAAAAAAAACTATCAAAATTTTGTATATGGAATGATTTAGTTTTTTATTATTTAAAAAATTAAAAATATTTTACATTAATTTTAATATTAAATTTTATTTTAATCTGCATAATTTTTTATATATTAATTAATTTTATTGCATATTTTACTTAAATTTTTACGCAATTAAATTTATTTTTTATCATATATATTTTTCAAAATTTTTCGTTAATACTCTTTTTTTCAAGCACTAAACAGGCCAATTCTACTCATTCAATTTAAGTCATAAAAATATATTATCAGATCTATTTTTTCAACAAATTAATTAATATGTCAATTTTGAATTATTTATTATCCAATCGAGTAATAGAGATCAAATTAGTTTTGAATATCACACAAAATAATGTTGATGAAAACAATTCAAGTTTTTTTTTCTTTTATATATATTTATTTATTTATTTAGGGCCTGAGAGATCACTTTCATACCTGATGGGAATGAACTGATGGCTGATGAGCATTAACCCACTGTGGTCCTGCTACAATAACAATCGCACTGCGGGCTACACACGGAAAGCTACTAAGGAGTCGGTGCGTAGCGTTGTTAATGACTCGAGTTCGAGCGGATTAAATTCATCTCATTTTTTAATTTGAGTCTAGTTGGGATCTAACCGAATCAAAATTATTTATATTCGAGCTGAGTTTAGATTTGCTTTGAGATAAAAAAAAAATCAGTCTTCTTTTTAATAAATAAATAAAAATACATTTCAACTATTGCATTTGTTACACAAATTATTGAAATTATATATATAAGTTAATTTAATTCAAAAGTATTCTTTTCCTACACGTTGATTATCTTATATAAATTATAAAATTAGATAAACAGAATAATTAAAACTGATGATTTTTTTTTATAAAAGAAACTGATTATTGTATCGAAGAGAAATTTGAGTTAATTTTGAATTAAATTAAAATTAAATAAATTTTGAACAAGCTTCAATTTTTTTATGAAAAAGTTTCAAATTTTGAGCAGCTGCAGGCGAGTTTGAAACTTGGAATTTGATATTTGCACTTTAATTTAATTTTAAGAATTCAACATCAATATAGTAAAGAAATAGAAATTAACTTATAATCTAATATATATGTATAAAAATAATTGTCTTTGATATATTAAGATACTTTATAAAAAAATCAAATTAAATATGTAAAATGGATATATAAAAATGCAGGCGCAATATTTTTTTTGACAATTAAAAAATTGAGAATTGATTTGGAATAATGAATACAAACAATTATTTGGTTTAATTGTCAAATAAGAAGCCGCCACACGTAGCACTGGGTGGACCCCACTACTGATATAGCTCCCTTCATTGGCTGGCTGAATCATTCGGCTAATTGAACCTATTAAATTGTAAAAAAGTAGTAATGTGTAGTTTAGATTGGCTCAATTTTTTTATCATCGAATATATATAAAAACTGACCCAACTCAACTTAATAAAATTATCTTAAGTGAACTCAAACTTTTTGGGTAGCCCCCTCCTATACCTTTCTCTCTCTAAACGGTGTAAAAGAGAAGAGACTGGCTGGTGGTCACCCGCCTGCCATCCTCCATCAGTGGGAGAGAAAACAAGAGAGAGCAGAGATTGTGGGGGCAAGCGGCCCCCTACACCAACAGCCAACTCTTGCCACCCTTCAAGGCTGCTGGCTCAACCCTCCGATGCCTACGGGGATGTCGGCAGCCCTCTTTTAGAGAAACAGTCACAAAAAAAAAGGGAGAGAGGGGATGAAAAAGAAAAGAGTAGAATTAGTATTTTAAAAAAATTTAATAATAAAAATTTTTAAAAAATTATTTAATGATTACATTAAAAATTAAAGATCAAAATATTAAAATTTTAAAAATATGAACTTAAGTGTTATTATTTCCTAAATTCAAAAATTCAAATGTAATTTACTCTTTTAATTAAGTCTTTTTGACTTGGCTCAAGATTGAATGTACTTACATTTAAAATATAAATAAATTTATTAAGAACTACCTTGAAAATTTCAAATTACATGAAACACGACTTCTAATTTCACAAGTTACCTTTTGAAATTCGAAGTTGGATTCGCTGCGAAGTTAAAAGAAATCAGAGATACGAAATAAGATTCTTGCAATTAGGAAATTAGCTAAGAAAAAAAAAAGGAGATTCTAATTAAATAAATAAAAGATAAGATGACTGATGGAGCTTACATTCACTTTTCAAATTAAACAAAGAGATTTAACGTATTAAAAAGTTGCTCGATGACGATCATAAATATAAAAAAATTAAGAGAAAAATTGTTGGGTATTAGACAGCCAAAAGTTCCCTTTATATTGATGTAAGATGTATTTATAAGTATTAAAGTGATAACATTTCTTTCAAATTATCTATTATAATGAATATTGATTTGTCGTGCACTTTTTGGGTGTAAAGAAATGAAAACATGGCTTTTCTTGTAGTTCAGTGATTGAGAATCAATAAATTATCTATTATAGACCAATCATGATCTGGCTTTCCTAATACTCGGAGGAAAGACTCTAACATGCATTTAGTGTTATATAGTTTGTAATATTTTGGATATATGATAGTCCCACATTATAAATAAAGTAAAGTTATAAATATTTTACAAAGTTTTTTTTTATGAAATTATTAGTTTGAATTAAGCCTTTGGGCCTCTCTAATGGACCATAGTAGGCTTAATGAATATTTAATGGTCTTTGATGGGCATCTTGGGCTTGACTTAGTAAGTCAGAATTTTATTTTGTAATTAGAATGTTCTAATTTTGAAATATTATTTTAATAAAAAGATGCATTTAAGAAATGCGTCTCTTAATTAAAGGTCACTTCTAAGTGTCTTTTGGCTATTGAATTAATCTTACAATATCTATAAATATCATATATATTTTTGCAATCTTGTTGTTAGAGAGTTTTGATGCTTTGTTATATCTTGAAGGTAATTGCGTCTATACTATAAATTTACCTTAAAAAAATGTTAATCACGCCTCAAAGCTTTCCATTATTTTATTTCCCTTACATTTAGTTATAGCCAATTGTGATTTGATAAATTCAATTTTGTGAATTCTCTTAGTAGAAAGTAATCTCAAACTTCGTTTGTAGGGTGACACAGTAAAATTGATCCTCGATTTTCAAATCTTACGAACATAAGGCTAATCAATTTGCTCAGCTTTAGAAAAGTTCTAAAATTTTGAATTCAATATTATGCTTGTCGCCACAAGTAATTTTTTTTTTAAATCTCATAAAAGAAATTTTTTAAATTATATTAGAGTTTGATAGTCTGAATTTTATTTGGTCTATCCTGAATATCTCATAATGTAAAATTTATAAAAAGATAATAATATAAAAATAAAAATATAGAATCGTATGATAGGGATTTGGCCTATATGCCCGTGATTAAAAGGTTTTTATTTTTACTAAATATTAGATTTAGGATTTATGCACTCTTTTATTTATATATATATATATTATTCTAATTTTTAGGGTGATAATATTCAAAATAATCTGTAATTACTGGAACTTTTTTATTTATTTTTATTTTAATATAATCTTTTTTTTTTTGCTATTATTGATCTCTCTGTTTGATAATAAAAAAAAATTGATTGAAATTTTTAGTTATTTTTGAAAAATATGTATAATATAAAATAAAATAAATTAGTTATTTTAAAAATTATGTAAAATATGAAATAAAATTGATTAATTTATTAAGAATTGTGTTGAATATAAAATAAAATGATTATTTAATGTTAAAATTTGTGTGAGATGAGATATAAAATAATTTTTTAATTTTTTTAAAAAATAAATTTAATATTTTAATTATGATTAATTTTTGTTATGATTTTTAGTTCATTGTCAAATAGAACTTTTAGAGATTTTTTCTCGCAAATTTGTGTTCTTATCCTTATTTTTTAATGAAATTAATTTTTAAAATAAGAGTCAATGAGAGTACTGCATGAGTCATGATGGTCAAATATAATTATGAGAAGTGTGCCTTGAACGATGCGGGTCCCACAGCTGATTAAGTGCCACGTCACCGGCATAGCGTCTTTTGCATGCATCGCTGGCGTGCAGGCTGCAGCCTTGCGACGGTGGGTCACTGCCTCAGGAAAGATCGAGCCGTTCGTGCTGGGATGGACGGTCAGCCGGTCACGCGTGCGAGGTCGCCAGGGGTGGCACACGTCGGTGCCGGGCGGCACGACCGACACGCTTCCGGCACGGGAATAAATGAAGGGAATAGAAACCGAGGAGAAGGCTACAAGGGCCACAGAAACATCTCAAGTTCATGTGGGCCCGTTGCCTGTAAGTAAAAAATAATATAAAAAATAAAAAATAAAAAATAAAAAAATGCTAGACAGTTTCTCAAATTACTCCTTCCATAAAAAAATTATTAAATCATAACTTTATATGTTGATTGAGTGCTTTATTTAATATATAATAAACATATTTAATACATCAACAATAAATCTAAATTTTATCTTAGTGAGAGCGTTTATTTCGTTATTATCTTAATACTATATTATATAAACTAAATATTATAATATTTAGATGTCATTTTTAATTAATAATTATATTATTTAATAAAAATTTATTTATAAATATATTAAATTAAATAATTATTTTTTTTAGGTAACATAACATAACATTAAAGATAACATTTAACTAAATACTTTCAAAGTAAAATTAATTACATAAATCTTTTATTTTTATTACACTTTATTAAATAATAAATATTTATTTAGCTCTAAATATGTAAGATTACTCATTATGATTTATGATCATGTCTTTAGCTTTTTTCTTTTTTATTTTACACGATTAAAATCTAATAATTTAATTTTTTTTACTAGAGCTTCTATTGATTTACGACTTATATGTTCAAACCATCTAAGGTGGTTCTCTCTAAGCTTATATTCAACTAAAGCCTCTAACTTTTTCGCTAATATATTCATTTCCCAGCTTGTCATTAATTTTACGTGTACCCGCTCATCCACCAAATAATTATTCTATAAAAATTATTTTTAAATTTAAATAAAATTTTTTTATCACACAATATGCCAGATGAACTTCTTCACTTTATCCAACCTACTTAAATCCTATTAATAATATCATAATTTATTTTACCACTATTGTATATGATTGATAAACAATATCTAAATTACTCATTTTTTTGATAATTTAATCATTAATTATCATCTCTTCACTATAAGTACTTTTTTATGATTAAAATTATATTCTATATATTCAGTTTTTGATTTGCTAAAATAAAAATCTTTAAATTGTAATATACTTTTTCATAACTCGAGTTTTATATTAGCCCATTCTCTAATCTTATCAACGAAAAGCCATAATACACTTATTTAATAAATAGAAATAAGGTAGTAATCACATTGTGATAATCAATGGGTATGTTTGATGTTAAGATTGATATTAATTTATAGAGCTAAATAATGAATTACATTATTTGGTTCAAGTATTATTTTTTTGACAAGAATTTTTTTTATTTTTTATGTTTAATAAAAAAAAAAATATTTTAATACTGAAAAATATGTAAGATATGAAACAAAGCTAATGTTAATATTCGTATTTATATTAGATGTAAAATAAAGTTGATATTTACGATTAAAATTTATATTGACTAAATTTTTTTTTAAACCAAACGAGTGCTTAAAGTGTATTATGCTATTAGTTTAAATTGAATTTTTATTATTATTTTTTAATATGATTATATCAAATTAAATAACTAATAAATTAAAGATAATATTGATAATATTAATATTTAAAGAATACAAGCACGTAGATAACATCAATCCAAATGTTCCTTTAGTTTTATCTAACCAAGTTTCATCCACAGTTGAATAGGTTCAATCCTGACAGAATTTAGCTCAATTTTTTTTTAATTATATATAAAATAATTTATTAAAAATATAATTATTTATCATATTTTTAATAAAATCATGTGTGGCCATGTGATTGAGGTATGACCGGCTCTAGGTGGGATCTTTGAAAAAATAACTAAATTTTTATTTTAAATTATTTTAGAGTTTTTAGTGCCTTGATGTGGCTTGATGTAACATTCTATGATCTCATTGTAAAAATATTATTTATTTTAATTTTAAAAAAATTACGGGCTTGAGTACTTTCCAGAAGATCACTTATCCCAGTGCTACTCTAGCTCATGCTCAACTGTAAAATTTTTTATTATTAGCCTCACGGTTTTGTCCCAAAAATACCTCTATTATTTGAAATCACGTTATCTACTTATACAACTCAGGATTTTCCTTTATTTTCGATATGGGTTGATTCATTCCTGCGCCTCTCTCACCACTCATTATTCGACCTGGAAGCCTGTCAGAAACTGCATTTTACTTCAGTTATTTCTTTCTCTTAGAACATCATCCGGCAATCACTCCCCGCCCTCTTTGGCCACGAGCCTCACACTTGACTAGGCTCAAGTCAGCTCTAAATGGACTACTTATTGAGCCTAGCTAGCTCAAATTCTCCCACGAGTTAACCTTCAGCCGACTTGCAAATAAGTTGATAAGGCAAATTTGATATTAATATTTAATTTAATTTAAGATCAAAAATTAATCAAAAGTTGAATTAATTTTAAATTAGTTCGATTTAAAAATTATATTATATCTAATATATATATTAAATAGAGCTAATCTCAAGTAGGATCGAGCCAAGTCTACCCAGCTCAAGATCATCTCGAGAAAAAACAATTAAGTTTTTTTTGAGCTGGCTAGAAGTCAATTATCATCGACTCGAGCTGTTTTCAAGTCAATCAAAATTTAATCGATCTGATTTCAAATTAATATTGGCTCAGCTCGAAATCAATACCGACTTAAAATCAGATCTATAACAGCTCTACACTCGGTCCTATGTAGTTGGAAAAAAATAATAATTAAAATAGTTATAACAAAAAAAAATTTAATATATTTTTTAAAAAAATAAAATTATTTTATATTTAATGCTATATAAATTTTAATATTAAACAATTGAATTACGGATAATGCAATTTAGACTATGCATATTGCATGCACGTATAAAGAAAATTTTCTTAAGAGAGCAAAATGTATAATAACTATCAAAAATCATGTCGCACATTTCACAGCTTTGAATTCAATTGAAAGAAGATGAAAAAACTAGGCTTTATTTAACGTGAGAACTATAATGATGTTAATTTAAATAATAATAATAAATAATTATTTAAATTATTTTATATAAATTTTAATATAAAAAATATTATTTTATTTTACATACTTAATAATTTTTAATAAAAATATTAATTTTATTTCATATTTTAGATCAAAATATTCGATTTTTTATATTAAAATTTGTGTAGAATGAATAAAATTTTTTATTTATTTATTATTATTTTTAAATTAATATTATTTTGGCTTTGACTTTGATCCTCACGTCAAACTAGGCCTTAAAGGATTTGCAGTGGTCATGTGACTATTGATTTACCCTCTATCTCGCTACAATGAATTTTGCTTTGATAAATAATTAATTGTTCAACAAAAAAGGGAACATTACATATGTGCTACTCAAAATTATAAATTACTAGCTAATATTTATTTATACATATATTATTTTATAATATTTAATATTACAATAATTAATGATATTTTGTCATAATATTACAATTAAATTATAGTTAATATAATTTAAACTCTTATGATGATGGTTGACAATAGCAACTAGCAACTTAGAGTGATCGGCGGTGAGTGACAAGGTTATCGATAATGATCGATTAATAGTAACTGATATAAAATAATTGGTAATGGTCGGATTATAGCAATGAAGTGCTTATGACGGCATTGGACTGAGCAAGGTCTATAAATAAAATATTATATATTTATTTATTTATTTTTAATGAATATTAATTTGAATGATATATATATATATATAATATTTAAAATTATTAGGTGATATGTGAAGTAATATTATTATAAATAAATTTTAAAAATAAAACATTTGAATATAATTTTATAAAGAAATATATCTGTAGTTGTTCTGAAGAAAAAGGTTGTTCATCTCGCATCCTAATATTTTAAATATAATTTTGTAAAGAAATATATTTTGTAATTGTTCGGAAGAAAATATTATTATTTTTAATGAATATTAATTTGAATGATATATATATATTATTTAAAATTATTGAGTAATATAAGAAGGAAGCTTGATATTAATGAATCAAAATTTCTATTCTATGATCGATTAATATAAACATCAATAACTTCAAATTGAGTAGAACTAATATTATTATAAATAAACTTTAAAAATAAAATATTTAAATATAATTTTGTAAAAAAATATATATGTTCGAACAAAAAATTATTCATCTTGAATCCCAATATGTAATATATATATATATATATATATATATTTGTTATGTTTTTTTTTTGTTATTTTACATTTTTTTTCATTCTATTGATTTATCTTTTTTTTTTCTAAAATTTTTTGATTTTAAGCTCTGTTTGGTAATGAGCTAAAAATTATGGCTAAATTAATCATAATTTAAATTTTAAATTTATTTTAAAAAAACTTAAAAAATTATTTTATATCTCATTTCATACAATTTTAAATATTAAACAATCAATTTATTTCACATCCAACACAATTTCTATAAATTAATCAATTCACATCCTACACAATTTTTAATATAATTTATTTAATTTCACATCATATATATTTTTTAAAAATAATTAAAAATTTCATTTTTTTTTCTTATTACCAGAGCCTCTCTAAAAAACAAGGGGAAGATGCTACTAATTATTACTATTTTCTGCGTTTTTGCCACGTGTCTATATGCTGTGTAATTTTATTCTTACTATTTTTCAAAAACAAAAAAATACAACTTATCAAAAAAAAAAAAAGAGTACAGTGGAGCCCAGCAGGCAGCTGGCTCCAGCTCCCACACTCGATCTTGCCAGCCACGCCTGGCGCCTGCCATCTATAAACGTGACCGCCACCCCTCCAAACACCCCGTCCCACACCCTTATCTTGCACCCTCGGGTTCATCTCCACTATCCTGTTCCACCATCTGAAGCTCCGATCATCATGCGCAGCTCAAATCCATCCGTCGCCCTCGTCCTTCTCTCCCTCCTCCCTCCCTTCATTCTCGCCGCCGCGCCGTTTTCCTACAGCGCCAGCAAAGTTCCTTCTGCCGCGGCCCTCGGCGAGTCGAAGAGGTACGAGGGATCGTCAGATCTCGTCAATCTCCGATACCACATGGGGCCGGTGCTGTCCTCCCCGATCAACCTCTACCTGATCTGGTACGGTCGGTGGTCGCCGTCGCAGCAATCGACGATCCGGGACTTCCTCCTTTCCATCTCCGACGCAACGGCTCCATCGCCGTCCGTCGCCGAGTGGTGGTCCACCGTCGCCCTTTACGCTGACCAGACCGGCGCCAACGTCACTCGATCCCTCGCTATCGCCGGTGAATCCTCCTCGCCATCCCTCTCCCGCGGCGCCACCCTCACCCGCCTCTCCGTCCAGCAAGTCATCGCCGACGCCATGCACGCCGGCCTTCCAGCCGATCACCGCAACGGCGTCTACCTCCTCTTCACCGCCGCCGGCGTCGACGTCCAGGACTTCTGCCGCGCTGTCTGCGGCTTCCATTACTTCACCTTCCCATCCATGGTCGGCCACACGCTGCCCTACGCCTGGATCGGCTACAGCGGCCGGCGGTGCCCGGAGGTGTGCGCGTACCCCTTCGCCGTCCCGTCCTACATGGGGCAGGGAACGACGGCGATGCGGCCGCCCAACGGAGACGTCGGCGTCGACGGTATGGTCAGCGTGATCGCGCACGAGCTGGCGGAGATGTCGACGAATCCTCTGGTG
Organism: Apostasia ramifera; assembly: GCA_019297695.1. Taxonomy (NCBI): domain Eukaryota; kingdom Viridiplantae; phylum Streptophyta; class Magnoliopsida; order Asparagales; family Orchidaceae; genus Apostasia; species Apostasia ramifera. Next base: position 228,766 of record JAEMOT010000078.1, on the reverse strand, counting down.
AACGCGTGGTACGCCGGCGATGATCCCACCGCGCCTACGGAGATAGCTGATCTCTGCGAAGGGGTCTTTGGAAGCGGGGGAGGCGGCGCGTACACCGGCGCCGTGGCCTCCGACGGCGCCGGCCGGCAGTTTAATGTGAATGGGAGGAAAGGAAGAAAGTTTTTGATCCAGTGGGTGTGGAGCCCAGTTCGCAGGTCCTGCGCGGGCCCGAATGCAGTGAACTGATTACATTTATTTACCTTATATTTACTTATTTTCTCTTTTAATTTTGAACTATTTAGCTCTTTGGGTAATGTTGTAAATTAATTATTTTCAGTTCTTGACTTTTGTTTTCAATGCAATTTTGAATCTTAAACTAAGAAGTAGGAATTTCAACTAATTTGTTTCTGTCCAGGATTAGAAAATATATCTGCAATAAATAGGTGCTGTTGGCAGAAAGGAAGGTATATCTGCAATAATGGATATTATTCAACCGAACAAGTCCAATTAGTAAAAGAAAGTTGAAAAGCTAAAGACTTATTTATTGAGAGTGCAATGCCCTATTTAGCATGATAATCATTANAATTAGTATTATTTTTATTTTGAATTTGATTTTTGTGCCCAACAGAGTTTAAATGAGAGATCACCTTTCTTATTTTTTATTCTTTTTATTTATAACTTAGAATCAAGGGTGTTAAAAATATCCGAAACTCGAAACTCGCTCGGAACTCGTTTGATTTTTGAATCGACGCGAAATCGGTTCGAAAATTTTGAATTGAATCATGAGCTAAGGATTTTGGCTCGAAGTTCATTTCGAGCCAATTTCGAGTTGGCCCTAGTTCGCTCGAAATATGATTTGATTTAGTTCGAAATTATATATATAACATAAATAATATTAATATATTATATAAATATATACATAAATAAATTGTTGTATTATATAATTTAGTTAGTGGTTTAGTGGTAGAATAGAGGAGATTTAAGTTTTATTTTCCTCAAGGTCTAGGGATCAAATTCTCTTAAATACATAACATTTTAACATTTTTTTTATAATTCCGAGCTGATTCGAATCATGATTCGAGCCAGCTCGAAATCGAATCATGATTCGAGCCAGCTCGAAATCGAGTCATTTCGAGCCGAGCCAGCTCGAATCATATCCCATTTCGATTTCGGACCGATTTCGAGCCGAGGCGAGCCGAGCCGAGCTCGAAATTTTTGATTTCGAGTTGAGTTTGACTCGCTCGAAATCGGCTCGATAACAGCCCTAATAGAATGGAGAAAATAAAATGACAATATTAAAAATATTTTTTTTCATATTTTGAGATGTCTTGTCATCTTATTTGAATTTCTTTAAAAAAGTTATTCAAGCCTCCCTTAGATTATATATAACCTTATTCAAGTTCTAGTTAGACAGGCTTGTTCAGATCACTATTAAATAAAATATTAAACAAGCTTGTTTGAATCTTTTATAAGATAATTCTATTCAAATGCCTATTAAATAATGTAGTCAGGTCCTCAACATTAATAATATTTGTACCCTTTTATCCCATACCTTTATCAATCTTTTTAGTCTAATAAATTACCATAAAATTTCTCTCGATTTATCGTCGTCGCTGTTAAATTTTGATGACTTTAATTCGAGTAGATTAATAATTAATTTTTTTGAGTTTAAATTACAAGGTCAATATCTCAAATTAATTTATTTTCAAATAATACTTTATATTATCAAAGAGAAACCTTTATGTATGAGCATGTTTCTAGATACATTATTAGCATTCATGCATATGTAGTCCACATTATTTAAATTAAGGCCAATTTAGTTTCAGATATATCAATTATTATTGTCATTTTTTTGATAATAAGTATTATTGCCATTTGAAGTAAAATATTTAGTTTAGGATGACATTTGTTATATATCTTTACAATATATATATATATAT
>JAEMOT010000078.1:210265-226723 GCA_019297695.1 Apostasia ramifera | reverse complement strand
ATATATATATATAATTATTTATTATTATCTGATCTGCAACTATATTATAATAATTTGAGGTAAATCATATATTTTTAGTTTTAAGATATTAATAATATTTAAAATACATGAGTTTTTAAAAAGTAATTGTTGGTACGAAGGCTACCAAGAGAGAGGTAAATTGAGAATAATGATTTTTTTTTTATTAAAGCAAAATTAGTATTTATTAAATAATAAAAAAATATAATTGCAGCGAAAGAACGACTGATCTGATATTAAAAAGCAACTAGAGGTGCTGCCAGGTAAATACAGAAAATCAGACAACAGATTACTTAGAAATCTATTAGGCAGATTTCAACAATTAGCTAATAATTATAATATAAATTCTGTAAATTAAACAAACCATAATATCAGACACCAATAACGTCTTTGGTAGATTTTAGGAATTAGCCACAGAATAAGTCAACCAATATAGACAATTGGACAAACCAATAAAACACAACAGAATACTCGAAATAGTTTTACATTAATTAAGCTTAGATCAATTTGAGTTTAATTTACTAAATAAATGTAAGTTTTGAAAAATATTTTTAAATAGACTTAGGTAAATATAATAATTTAGTAGATATAATATCAATATAATGGGATAACAATGAGAGCAAAAAAATTAAAATATATGATTGATATATAGTGGTTCTGCTCCTTGCCTAATTCATTTCTCACGCTCCTCAATTGGGAATTAACACTAAAACATCCTAGTTTTTTTACAAGAACCTAAGCCAAATAAATCCTATAAAATTTCTACAGCTTTTCATAGGAGCTAAAGCTAGACAAACCTACCATCTCCTTATGGCTTTTTGTAGGAACTAAAGCCGAGCAAACCTACAAACGAATTTTTACAGGATTAATTCTAACATCTCACAAATAAGAGTCAAGAGAGGTGGCTGGCTACTTAATCAAAGAAAAAAAGAAAAATAACTTGTACATAAGAAGATTATTACAATAAGAAGCTTTAATGCATGTACAAGTTTGCAAAAAAAAAAAAAGACTCACATGAATTTGAAGAATACTTAGTTACACACCATTATGATAAGACAGTGTAAGATAATGAAAATTCATATGAGAAAATAAAAACAGAGACAAGTTCTAAAAATAAAAGGTAATCAAATATACTTGCTTTCCCCACCAATAGAATCAGGAAAGTCAAAGAGAAAAACCAAACAATATAGAGAACTAGCTGCATGAAAAGAAAAGAGAAATCCGAGAAAGAATCTGTAGAAAATAAATTAATTCACTTTCTTATCACTTTGTAAATCACTTTAATCTCCTTCTTTGTTGATCTCCTCCAGATTTTTTTTCAAGTTCTTGCATAGAAGAGAAAATAAAACACTTTTAGATAGTCAGTTTTGAAAAATGAAAAGAATCAATATATTGCTAGATAAGATATGATAAAAAAAATAAGTGAAAATACTCATAATTTTATCTACACTTGAATATAAAAATACATAAAGTAGAAAATTATTTCTCTCTGCTTAAGTTTGAAGATGTGCTATCATGAAGTACAATGATAGGTGAGGTATCAACAACAATTAATTTTTTATGAAAAAATAAAAGAGCAAATTTTTCATAATTTAAGGATGGTAAGTAGAAACAAGCTATTTTCTAGGCATGGCTGATAAAGATTTTCTAATAGATAAATGAGGTACAAAAAAAGTTATTAGAGAAGTTCCCAATGGTCAAGAAAGAGGTAGAATAGCTAGGCTTGATTTTAGGTAATATAATTAACATAATAATATAAATCAGGCTCATAAGTGGAGTAAAGAAGAATTAGAAAGAAAATAATAGAGATTATAAGCAAATAAATGAGAATGAATAAGATTAAATAGGAATATAGATAAAAATAAGAAAAGTGACTGAGATTGAGAAGCAAATAATTAATTGGACCACTGAGATAAATAAAATCAATTTGGAGAAAAAAATTTAAAAAACTTAATTTTATTCAAATTAAAAGTATTTTAAGAAAAATATGAGTAAGAATTTTGACAAATAAATGCATGTTTATAAAATAGCCCTAGAAAAAAATAGCAAATACAAAATGAAGTTCACATTCTTTTGAACAAGCGACATTCCTTAAGCAAAATAATTAACCTGATTACACACTAAGTATGATGATTAGTTCATTAATTCTAAAGTAATTGTATTCATCAAAATTAATAGGATTCAACAGTAATATATAACATAAAATTCTACCAAAATTATATGTTTTATTAGATATATTAAAAATAACATATATTATACTCAATTTTTTTATAATATTATATTTTTTGCCTATGGCTGATGAGGATGGCGAGTAATCGCCGGGTAACATCTCAAGAAAAAGAAATTAGTAAGGCAAAGTACGGGTTCTAGCAAGCTCCTAGGGTGATAAAAAAATGTTGAGAGGGGTATAAGAGTGAGTCGTCTTACATCGAAAAGGGAGAAATCCTAGGATGTATAAGTAGATAATGTGATCTCAAACGGAAGAGGTATTTTTTGGAGCAAAATCGCGGGGGTAATGATGGAAAACTCCATAGTTAAATATGTACTGGAACAATATTGGAATGGGTGATCTTCTGGAAAGTACTCAAGTTACGCAGTTCCTTAAAGCCAAAGCGAATAATACTTTTATATTTAGATCATGTGAGGTTAGCACAATATAGTTCGTGGACGAAATAGGTGGAAGTTGGTGAGCCTATGACATCTGTGGCCGAAGAGACCGGGGAGTGATCATCGGATGATGTTTTAAAAAAAAAATCACTGAAACAAAATGCGGCTCTTAGTTGGTTTCTATGCCGATAAAAAATGGTGAGAGGGCATAGAAATGAATCGTCTCACATCAGAAAGAAGAAAGATTCTGAGCTGTATAAGTAAATAATATAATCTCAAATAGGAGGAGCAACTTTTAAGACAAAATTGTAATATTAAATCATAAGTAATTTCTTGTGAAGTACTTAAGTCACGCAGCTTCCTAAAGTCAAAGTTAATAATATATTTACATTTGAATCACAAAATGCTACACTTTGGCTTTGTTTGGTAATAAGAAAAAAAAGAAGATTTGGTTGGAATTTTTAGTGATTTTTGAAAAATGTGTATGATGTAAAATAAAGTAAGTTGATTATATTAAAAATTGTGTATGATGTGAAATAAAGTGATTGTTTAATGTTGGAATTTGTGTGAGATGAGATATAAAATAATTTTTTAAGTTTTTTTAAAATAAATTTAAGATTTTGGCCATGGGTAATTTTAGCCATGATTTTTAGTTCATTGCCAAACAGGGCCTTTCATTCAAATTTATCTAATAATAAATATTTGAAAATTTAGATCTCATAATATCAAATTCAGGATTTATTATATATAATATAATTAAAACTTACTTTGATGATGCCGGAGGGAATTGCAATTTTTGAATGAAATCTTTTAAATTTTAAAAAAATTGCATAATATGTTTAATTTCAGAAGAATTTTATGTGTGTAAATTAAAAAATTAAAAATATTAAAAAATTCAAAAAAACAACTTTTTTTTTAATGTGCACAAGAAAAACGAAAAACAACTACTAACCCTAATTCGGTTGATCTTTCTCCAGCCGTGTGTTTCGTGACTTCGTTTTCCTCTCTGGCGACAGAACCTAGGGTTTTAGGGTAGTTTAATCGAGCTCCGCATTCTCGATCCGAGTTGCGAAGGGCAAGGGAAGCAGAAAGAGAATTTGGGAGGTAAGATGAGTCGAAGCCTAGGGATTCCAGTGAAGCTTCTCCACGAAGCTGCGGGCCACATCGTTACGGTGGAACTGAAAAGCGGTGAGCTCTACAGAGGCAGCATGATCGAATGCGAAGATAACTGGAACTGCCAGCTCGAGAACATTACGTACACAGCCAAGGTCACTTGTCCTTCGCTACTCTTTCATTTCCTTTTTCTTCTCGCTCTATTGTCTATCCTACGGATCTGGACCGCTGTTAAGGTTTCTGTTCTTGTTCTTTATTTCTTCCTCCTAGTCCATCTTTATTTCTCCGACTGTTCAGTGTCCTTGTATATTTCCCGGCGATGCTGTGATTATGTCCGGCAATTTTTGTTGATGAGCTTCTGTTAGATTTATGGGAGGTTATGGTTATTAGATTACACAATTTATGCACTTACAGTTTGTTCTTTGATATTTTTTTGTGCATCAATTATTGATTATAAGGAGAAATGGGTCTTGAGGTTGTGAATAGTATATCAGATAATTTAAATCCTCATCGAGTGCCACATTTTCAGCTAGATAATTTGCGTTTATAACTTCATAAATCCACAACCAATTAGTATTGGAGATTTTTGTTATTTCTCTGCATTTTTGACCTCACATTAGTCTTTGTGATTATTGGTATTCCAACTTTTTTGTGAAGTCACACTTGCTGCAAACCAATTGACTGGAATCCTGTTGCAGTCAACCATCTTTGCAGATATCCTAGCTAGCCTGTTCTCGCATATATTTCTTCAACAATTGGATCTGGTTTCGAAGCCACTTTACTAAATAAGAAGTCAGTTTCTACTGAAATGGATTGGCCTAACATGTGCTATTGATATGCCTTCTCATAATATTTTGTTTACGTTCTCTTTTTATCCATCTCTTCTTATTAGGCAATGTTATTCTTCGTCTTTCAGATATCGAATATAGTAAGCCGAACGTACTGTTTTTATGTGCTATTTGCAGGATGGCAAAGTATCACAACTTGAGCATGTTTTCATTAGAGGGAGTAAAGTAAGGTCAGTTATCTTATTATATCAGTGTATACTTTTTTTTTTTTTTTACCATCAGTTTGTTCGCTGGATGGGAGTTGCCCAGACATCATGGGCTCTACTTCCCCCCCAAACAAACAAAAGGCATAATTCTTTTGTGCGAATAAAAAAACAGCTTATGATATTTTTGTGTAAAATGAAAGGATTAACCTTTGAGCTTCTTGCAGGTTTATGGTTATACCTGATATGCTGAAAAATGCTCCCATGTTCAAGCGTCTGGATGCAAGAATTAGGGTGTGCGCCTTATGCTTTTGTCCCATTTTTTTAAATTGTTTTTATTCACTATTCCATTGATCTTTAACTACATGGACTCTCACTGACTCTTTTAATTTGGTAAAGGGGAAAGGGTCTTCACTTGGTGTTGGTCGTGGTCGTGCAGTGGCTATGCGTGCCAGAGTAACTTGTTTTTTGATTTTCTAATTTCTATTGGTGCATTACAAATGTTCTTTCAGTAGTGTATATCCTTACGGACTTGCATGATAGTCATTCATTCAAATATCATATGTATGCTACACAAACCAAAAATAATATGTAAGGAATTCATCTAGGATCCCTGTTTTGCTTGCATGGTATCTAGATAGTAGATGCTATATTTCATTATTATTATTTAGTTCCTGCAATTGGTTTTCTGCATCTAAGCTATTATAAATTATAGTCAATCACTTGTTTAATGTGGTGATTGTGGAGAAATGGTAAACATGCACTATTAGTGTTTCTTTGTCCATTATTCTACCTGGACATTGTATTTCCTTAATGACTCTGTCTAACTACTTATATAAACCTTATTGGAGATTGTATTTACTTTTGTGACTGGAGCTATGTGACAGAGCAAATAATATACAACAAATATAAGATGCTGATTGTTGGGTAATTTACATTCATACCCTCAAATCTAAGATGTTGATCTTCCATCTTACCTTTTCAGTTGCTTCCTATGACACTAATATGGATAACTCTATTTCTTTCCCAATGGACTCTTTATATTGCAATGTCCAATACAGTCAAATGTACAGTAATATATTACATAAATGGCATGAAACATAAATTGTGTGGTGGGGTGTTGTCTCCTAGTATTTGGCTACCGGGGGGGGGGGGTAACTGATAGCCACCTGTTGCTGGTATATGGGGATGATGTCTCCCTTTTGATGGTAATAAATGGCAATCAACCCCACAACACAAGTGTAAGGGGCCAACAGACCAATATTATCTCTGTTGTTTGTGGGTTACATTTCTATCATTACATTTAATTATTGAATTTTGTTTTTTAAATGTACTTGAATGACAGGATCATGATTGAAAATTGAATATTCCTTTTTTCAATTATGTTAAGAAGTTAGCTAAGGTGTGTTGGACATATTACTTCTTGTCATAGATTGCCATGCATAGTAATGTTAATTAGATTTTGATATAATTCTGATGCTTAGTAATATCAACCAACTAGATTTTGATGTTTCACTTGTACATATCTTCATTCATTTTTATCATTGTATATATCAATATCAATGCAGTAAAATAACTGCTTTTATGAAATCACTTATATTATCTGTTTGTATTTATCTCTTATTCTTAAATGGTTTCATGAAATATAATGTAAATGGTTTCATGAAATATAATGTAAATGGTTTCATGAAATATAATGTAAATGGTTTCAGTTTCTATTATTGCATTGAGATCCCCAGCTATTATGCATGCAACTCAAGAGGAAAGGTTTATAAGGACCATCCTTTTAAAAATATTTTATTAAACTTTTTAATCCCCCCTTGGTCATTTTACAGCACTAAATTTTCCCTCAACAAATCTTAATGGCATAGTCCTAAATTTCGATTGCTAGTTGACAAGTACATAACAACAGCATGGTCAATTGATAGGCTTATTTGCTATGTTGACCAATTGTATTTAGACAACCATATTTGGATTGCTCTTCTGATACTTAAATCAGGCGGATCTCTCCCTCCCTCACTCCCTCTCCACATCCATTTTGCTATGTTCACCAACCGTATCTGGACAACCATTTCTGGAAAGCCAATGAAAACACAAGCATTGATTGCTCTTGCGATACTTAAATCTGACACATGCCTCTCTCTCTCTCTCTAGGTTAGGTTAAGAATGATAACCAGATGGCTTTTTTCCAGATAGTTGGTATTTGGATGCCTTATCCCCATGGTCAATTTTAGCCTATCAATCCTTTCAAGTGTAACCTGTTGTGTTAATTTTAACTCAGTTGGATCTTTTTCTACAATATTTAACTAAATTTATTTTCAATACCCATTTTTTGTCAATTCTTTTATTCAAAATACAATTAACTAAAGTCCCTTCTGTATACTTTTGCACATCTATAGCACTTATTTGTATTTTTTATAATCTTATTACGATTCCTTATGGATTTAACATGTAATATCTTGTTTTAAGAAAAGTGAATGATCTTCACATGAATTTTGCTTCTTCCAGGCTCAAGCTGCTGGTCGGGGTGCGCCTGGTAGAGGTGTTGCCCCTCCTGTAAGGAGGTGATCAGGTTACATATAAGTTCTTTCCCCTCCCAGAGTATACTAAGCTTGAGTATGTACCATTTCCTGCCTCCTTAGCAAATACTGTCAGCTGAACATAACTTATTCATGACTTTTTGATGGATTTCTGATGTGCTCCCTTTTTCTACTGGTATTGCAGTAATTATAAATATTGCATGTCACTCTGAATCCTTGATTATTTTTGGGTAAATTATGTATAGGTCTTGCGATATGTAGTATCAATTCAAGTGACTTCTGAATCTTACAGAAGGTTTGTTAGGTACTAGGGTGATTTTGTTAGATAGAAACCATCAATGTTTACTCTCCAGGTTTGTAAGCTGTCAAATTCAGATGGGGTTGACTCTGATTTGGAATCTGACTCGGTAGCACCTGGTCAGGTACTATATCGGATCATTCCTGACCCAAATTTGACTGAGCTATGACTCCACCTGTGGACATGAGGAGGATTCAGATTCAACAAAATTTGTTCACCATTAAAAATCCAATATCACTTGGCATTCCTATAACTCAATGTTACTTCTATAAAAAAAAATTCTTGTGTAGCATATTCATAGATCAAATGCATAGCTGCCATTTAATTTTTGAGTTATCAATACTATATCACTCTTGACCAAAATTGGCTACAACAACAATAACAATCAAGCCTCTATCCTATTTTGTGGGGTCGACTACATAAATCCTTTGTTTCTATTGCACTCCATCAAATAATATGCCCTCATTTATATCTAGTATTGGCTAACTATGAAAAAAAGTAGATATTCATATGCCTGTATAGGAATTGTAATCATAATATAGTAATGAAAATCAATACGTATTGTTTACCAATGGGTCATAGCTGGTAATTAAATTTACAAGCATCTCATGATGATAGACCTTAATATATTGTTCAAAAAATTTGGCAAATTCAAATTGGATTTAATTATCTTGCATTTGGCACCCAATCTTATATAGTTTATGAAATTTGCATGGAAGAATTGAAGCAACAAGGCTAATTAGTTAAGCGTTTAGATGTCAAGAGGAATAATAAAGACCTATGAATCAAGTGAAAATGTTTAAAGATATATTCTGCCATAATGCTACTGTAAACTTTTACTTAGTTATTTGTTTGATAAAGAAAAAACTACATGCATAACCAATTATGAAAGTAAACTTAACGAACACACATAAGGTAGATTCTAAAACTTAATTGTAATTAACCAAGTGCTGGATCAAGCTTTTCCAGGCATTTTGCCATCATCATGGGAATATAAGAACAAATAAGATATATCCTGATAAATATATGTTAGAAAGAAACTTAAAGACTGATAGAATTCAATGGAAAAATTCCTTTTTCGATAGGTTTAATCAATCATTAGAACACGTTTCCATTGAATTTTCTCTCAATGCTACCCCATACATTTTTCCATTGAATTATCTCAACAATTGTAGAACCTAAACAAGATCTTATTTATCATTTGGCCATCAGTGCTAAAATCAGCTTGTGATGCAACAATAGTTGCAGATTCTGTTATATATCCGAGGTCATCTTCCTAAGTGTTGGAAGCATCAAGCTGTATAACTTCTACCATTCCAAAATATTAAAATGAGAATATTTGTTAAGTTCTTCATCCAAATACAAATCTAAGGCCTCGCTTGGCAATCAACAAAGGCATGACTTGTTTTTTTCTTTCCTTCTAGTACATTAATTTAAATTAATAAAATATTAATTTTATTTCATATCTTACACAAAATTTAATATATTTTTTTTAATTGACATTATACACGGCTTTCAAAATAATCATCAATTTTATTGACATACTACATATTTTTTAACATAACAAATTAATTTTGTTTCTTATGTATCTAGGCCAAAAATTTTCATTTCAAAGACAATTTCTTCAAATTAAAGGCAATAGGTAACAATCTTTACAAATGTTTTTTTATTAAAATCTTTACAAATGTTTTACCATTACATCATTGTTAGAAGCATTATGTACAATGACTGAATATAGCTTTTTTTATCTTAGTTCCACTCCATTGCAAATTCTAAAATTCAAACTGGTAGAGTTTCAAATCACAGGAAAAAGTCTGCTTTATACATCGTTTTTGCGATTGCCATGCATCAACTATGAATTGGCATGTCAGACAAACACAATCAATATTTTGATATTCACATTTTTGAAGGCCAATCGTTAAGGTGACTGTTGTGTTAGTTTTCCAAATAATTATAAAACTCAACATTTTCCTCTGAGTAAATAATAAGTATATTTGCTTTTAGTTTTTAATAACCGTTTAAAGGGACCAATGTCATTATGAAAAGGTCTTAAATAAACATGTTTAATTATTCTAAAAGGGTAATGAGATTTTATGTTGGCTTTTCTCTCAATAAATTTTTCGTACTTCTCCCTTTGTTGGCCTTGGTTTTTACTGAAGTGAAGGTTCAGCTGACAACATTTATTCATCTTTTGAATCTTTTCGGATGCATCATTACTATGTATTATTACCAACGGATCTTTACTTGCAATGATGGCAAATTACAATGTTAGCCCTATCTTTTGTCCTTTGTATTTCTGACACCCAACCATACCTTTGTAGTTAATTTTCTTTCATGGTGACATCTTCATTTTCATTATTCTGCACATGATTGAGCTTTGTTCCAGTAACTTGAACTTCAATTGGTGCATTGCTCATTTCATCCTCTTGGGATATCACTCAACACATAAAAAAATAAATTAATATTTCTAGAAATATAAATTAGCTAATGTACATAAATTACGTAATATATAAAGAATAATTGAGAAAAATTGTACTGAAACAAGAGCGATTGAATATTATTATCATAATAAAGTACAATCATGTACAAGTAAAGGGAAAGTTGGTATTGTAAATATGAGCAGATGAGCAGTGTCAATGGAAGTGGGAGAAGCAGAGGTTGGAGCTTGCAAATAGCATTCGATTATTGACAGATATAGAACAAGCAGAGGAAACGAATGACAGGACTGGAGTGAGCGAGTCCAAAGTAGGACGTCAACGAAGCCGACGAGAAATCAAGGGATGAAAGTGAGTTAGCGACTCGTCTTTGCACGAGTGTCCAATAGGGACCAATAGTGCACTTTTGCAATGCGACTGGCAACTTGCGACCCAATGGTTGCAAATAATGTAATAGAGGGCGACTTCGAAGGATTGGAGGAGAAATGAAACTCTAAGGCCCTGTTTGGCGCGAGGACCAAAATTAGGACCAAAATGGTACTAATTTAAAAAAAAATAATAATAATAATATTAAATAATTTTTTTAATCATTCTACGCAAATTTTAAAAAAATATTATTTTATTTCACATACTCAATAATTTTCAATAAAAATATTAACTTTATTTCACATCCTAAATAAAATACTCTATTCGAATATTTTAGTTTAGGATGTGAAATAAATTTGATATTTTTATTAAAAATTGTTGAGTATATGAAGTAAAATAATATTTTCTTATATTAGAATTTGTGTAAAATGATTAAAAAATGTATTTATTATTATTGTTATTTTTTAAATCAGTACCATTTTAGTCTGGATTTTGGTTCTCGCGCCAAACAGGGCAGTCTACAATTTTTTCATTAGCCCTCCTAATTAAGCTTGTAAACGGATTGTAACTTAACTCAACCCATTAAAGATCAGAATGGAAAATATAGCTGCTTGGATCTTTTTCAAATTTGATAACTTGACCAATGATCTAACTTGCTTTGTTTGGAGTTATCGAATAGGGTTTCGGGTCCACGTTGACTTAGTGATTAGAGTTGTAACCCTAGAATTTCATCTCTCCGTTAGTCCTTTGAGGCCGCCTTCTCTTATGTTATAGTTTTTACGCTTACACTACAAGTCGCAATGCGGCCACTCTATTGCACTTTTTGTACACAAACACCACATTTTTCCTCTTATCATCTTCTATTTGTTATTGACTTGTCTGTTGCCTGTACTCCTCGAAAGTGCATCATTGCAGAGTCATTGACTCACCATCCTTCCTCGCTTTCTTGGCAGCATTGTAGTTGTTCTTTGGACTCTATTTCTTGTCCAACTATTGTTAACTTCTGCTTCTCCAGCTTTCATCGATAGTTGAATGCCACTTGCCAGCGTCAACTTCTACCAGTCCCGCTTTCCACTTCTATCAATTGTATGCCTCAGGCATTCTCTTTGCTTGCATGAGATTTTATTTTATCATGGTGATGATGTTCAATTACCCTTATTTTATTATAATTTTTGTTGATCCTTTTTGTATTACTTAAATTTGTGTAGTTTAGATTATCTATTGATCTACGAATATCACTTTATGTGCTTGTGTATAATGGTCTCTCACGAGGATGAAGTGGATGTCTTGAATCAACTGCACATGTTGAAGTTCTGGCTACTAAAACAGTTTGATTATGTTTAGAATATATTTTTTTGGTGAAATTACGTTCAGAATATTGAAAACAAAGTAAGTAAGACAGAAAATAAAGAAAACTTCACAAAGTCTAGTTGGAGTTTGATAAAATAAATGTCAAAGATAGAGCTGACATTGCAATTTATCATCTTTGTTAGAAAACGATTCATTGGTGAAAGTACCTAAAGAACATTGTATTTGAAAAAAGCATCTCAAAAGGAATGCCTTGACAATTCGCAAAATTAACCTTCACTTCAAAAGAACCAAGAAAATCAAACAAAATCAAAGTATGGAAAAGGTCACTAGTAAAGCATCTTAATCTTTTAGCATTGTTGAACATGCTTATTTGTGACAGTTCCTTCATGATGTTCAAGCCATATTTGAAATGGTTACTGGAACTACTATTAAAACTGTTATACTTAGTACTTTAAGGAAAAGGCCAATTTATATAGCTATTTGAACAAGCAACATGTTGTATACGGTCGTCTTAACAACCGACTTTGGAAACTTGATTTCCTCGTGATACTAACGCTCTACAAGCTTTGCATTTGGAACTTGCAATGCAGTCGAATTTAGATAGAAATTTGTACTCTATCGTTGTAGATAATGCTTTTGACAATGATGTTAGGCAAAGCATTTGTAAAGCTTGTGTGATAAGCCACTATTGTCTTTTTAAGGGTGATTTGTCTCATGTACGTTACAGCGCACATATCTCAAAATTAATTGTTAAGGGTTGCCTTAGGAATGATGACCGATAGACAAGATCTGTGAATGTGTTTTAATACCTACGCAAATATGCTTACGAGAAATAGAAATTTGGCAGTGTCATTAATCAGCTAAAACTAAATATGTCAACAAGAAAATCTCTCTAGATTGCAACACAAATGAAACTCAACTTATTTAATGCTCGTGTAGAACTTTAATGATGCATTTGCTCGTTAACATATGGTTGACAAAAACTAAAAGCATTATCAAGATTTATGAAGCGTTGCTCATGAATTTCTTGGAGTTCTTAAAGCATACTGCAATGCCACAGGCCATTTTTGGTGATCTACATTCCCTATTGCAAAACCTTTTTTTTTTTTGTTAATATGTGCAGCATTCTACTTCAATTAAATGCATTGTTAAGCCATGCGAACATCCAAATCATAGTTGAGCCAATGAAGACCAAGTTTAAGAAAATAGTGGGACAATTGTAAATTTACTTTTAGCAATTGATGTTGTATTTGACCAAGGATTCAAGATGCCTCTCGTGCAATACCATTATGAAAAAACAATCCATGGATTAGGTAGAGCACTTAGATATGTTGATTCGTCATTCCTTTACAAGTTTGTTCACAGAATATGGTCGTGTTGAAATCAATTATTTGGTTATGTTTACTTTCAGGATTACAATTCATCTAGAGATTTAGTGCAACTTAGTTACGAGCTGAAGTGGACTTGGAACAATCTCATTTTTCGTAAGAGAATAGGAATGTGGACAACAGTTTTGAGGCCATTTAGAGTTATAGTTGTATTCGAATCATAGATGAAGAATTGGTCCTACAATTGTTGAGGCATTAGTATGTAATGGTGATTGGGTAAAAACTTATAGAAGATTTACATATATGACATGAAACTGTTTTATTTATTCATTAGATACTCAAAATATAAATATTACTTTAAAAACACTCTAAATATATTAATATTATCTGCTCCACATTGTGATATACATTTATCACCCACTGTCAAATTTAATCATGATTTTTTATATAAATGTTTTAGAAATAAGTAATAGACAATAACAACCACCACCAAGCATTTATCTTGCTAGATGGGGTCGACGATATGAATCATTTGTTTTCGTTGTACTTTATCAAAGAAATTAGTAATAGACATTGAGTATTATTTGATTATTAAAAAATTTTAGTAACATTACATGTTAATATTATGCATTGAATTACTAAAGTGATATTGCTAATGTTTTTTAGTTACTGAATAATATTCAACATCTATAACTTATTTATAAAATATTTATATGATCAAATTATGATTGGCGGTTAATCTAAGCATGATTAGTGGCTAATATGAAGATAATTAAATTGAGTTTTGGGGTGTTTTTGAAGTAACATTTAATAAGTAAACACGGTAATTTTATATGTTATGTAGGTAAATCCCTCAAACTTATAATAAAGATTCTTTTGCTATTGAATTCTAATATTCTATTGCTATTGAATTCTAATATTCTATCACAAACGTTTTCTTTCAAGTTTCGAAGTTACATTCACGTATATGTATTTTATTTGTTCTTGAGTTCCCATTATCACATGATGCCCCTGAGGTGTCCAGAAATTCTTGATTCATCACCTAGGTAAAGATCTCTTATGTGTGTTCTTGAAGTTCATTTGCACAGCTAAAACAAATAACAACTCAATTGAAGTTGTGCAATAGTTTTTTGTGGCAGATTGGATTCAAAATTTGTGAAGCTTTTCACTTGTTTTCTCTCTCTCTCTCTCTGTCCTTTTTTGTTAGTATTTAATTTACCCTACTTAAATTATTCCATGCAGATTTTGGAAGCTATATAAGTTGTGGTAGAAATGGGAGTATGGTGCAAGGTATTAAAAATTTGAAGCTTTGTTCAATTTCAATTTGCCTGATTTTGTGTGCTAGTTATTAATGTGGTGCTTATAAATTGAATTATTAGCTCTGGAAGACAAATGTGTTGTGGATTTTATGCTATATATTATTTTTAGCATATCTGTTATTCTTTTATCATGTGATATTAACAATTTTGATCAAGAATTACAACTCCAAATTTTAATGAAGATTATATATTTAGCTAATAAATATTGAGTTATATGATTATGAAAATTGTTGGTGGTACTGGATTTTATATGGTTGACAAATGGATTTTAGGGAAAATTATATACATCTCATTAAAATTTAATTATCTCATATATTTAATATGTAAAATTTTTCATATCATATATTAATTATCAAAATTATGTAAAATTATAATTTTTTATATGATTTTTATGATTAATATATAATATTAAATATAAAAATAATTAAATTTAAATAATGTATGTAATTGCTTTTAGATTTTAAGTAAACAATTCAATTATTTACTCACATGTGCACGACCAGTAGGCCCACACACATGTGAAGGCCAACCATTTTGGAGCTTAAACTTAATATTTTTTCTACGAGAGTTTTTTTAAAAACTAGTTATAGTAGAAAGCTGTTTCATCATAATCTTAATAGAAATATATGTTTTTTAAGATTATATTAAAATTATGTATTATAACATAATTATTTTATTAAATAATCTTTTTTTATGAAGATAATTATATTATACAGTACCGTTGTGCAAAAAAAATCTCTCCCGATAAAGACCTCTAGTTGCCCTCTGATTGCTGCATTTTTGTTTAGGCAGGGTAATTATGTTTTAAATTAGATGGTTATAAAGAAAATTAATCTCTCATGTAATCAATTATGCATGAAAGTTATAACTATTTTATATTTAGAGTAAATTGCATTCAGTTATTTCAGATTAAGTAAAAGTTCTTTGAGATTAAAATTATTTGAGATCATGTTACTTATATAGCTCAAAAATTTTCTTCTTTTTTGATGTGGGACAATTTATTCATATGTCATTTCATTTAGAAGCCTAATTGCGCCTTATCTAGATGATTTCGATTCACTCATATGGGAATGACCCTGACGATCACTTCCCGCCTTCTTCAATCCTGGGTCATTAAAGAAGAGGTTGCGGCCAAATGCACGATGGTCTGCATGCGCAAGGGTCGCGGTCGAGTGCACGGTAGCCTGTGCGTGCAAGGGTCGCAGGAGTGCACAGCATGACCACCTATGGGAATAGAGTTAGCGACGCAGTCAATTGTGGTAGCCGTGTGCAACCACACATAGTGATGGCTCGTTACAATAAGGATGACAACAATGTGGAATGGGAAGGGAGAGATGAAAGATGGGAAAGGGAGTGTATTTGTGTCAGTTTACATTTAAATTTTAATTTAAATATAAATTTATTTAAAAGATAAAAAAATTATTAAATTAAGTAAAAAGAACACGATTAAAATATTAATGTTAACCTCATGTACAACCATTTTTTTATGAAACAAGTTATAATATTAATATACAAGTTATAAATGTTACCTGCTAACTTAAGCTTTTGGGTCAATGGGTGACCATTTACTTGTATATTGAGCTAATTTGGGCTCTTGATATTTCTCTCAAAACAAGTGTCATCAAAGCTGATAATTTGACCAGATCAAGTGGTTCATATGAGCACTTTCATGACGTAATATCCACTAGCTTGAACTTTTGAGTCGACAAATGACCATTTACTTATATATTAGGCCAACTTGGGCTCCTAGTATTTCTCTCCTAACAACTATTAACAAACTGATTGTTCAACTGTGATCAAATAGTTCATGCGATTGCTCTAGGGCTGTTATCGGATTGATTTTGAGAGAGCCAAAGATAACTCAAAATTGAAAATTTTGAGCTAGGCTAAGCTTGAAATCAGTCCAAAATCAAAATAAGACATGAGCCGAGCCGACTTGGCTTGAATCAACTCAATTCCGTGTCGGCTCGAATCATTTAAATTAGCTTATAATTATAAAAAAAGTAAAAATATTATATATCCAAGGAGATTTGATTCCAAGATTTTGAGGAGAACAAAGTTTTAAATTTCATTCTACGACTAGACCATTAAGCAAAACAGTGTGTAATAACATTAATTATATATATATATAT
>JAEMOT010000078.1:181577-210155 GCA_019297695.1 Apostasia ramifera | reverse complement strand
TATATATATATATATATATATATTATCAATTATTTATGTTAAATATATAATTTCACGCCAAATTGAATCAAATTTTGAGTAAGCTGAGACGAACACGAAATTGGCTCAAAATAAACTTTGAGCTAAAGTCCCTTGCTCATGATTCAATTCAAAAATTTCAAACTGATTTCGAGTCAATTAAAAAAATAAACGACTTTCAGATATTTTTAGGTACGTTACTTGCAAGCTTAAGCTTTTAGGTCAATTAGTAACCCTCAATTGTGTATTTGGCTAGCCTAGGTTCTTGACTCTCCTAACATGTGTTATTAAGGACAATAGTTCGATTGAGATCAATTAGTTTATGCGAATACTTCCATTAGAATGTTACACATCAGCTTATGCTTTTGGATCAATGAGTGACCATTCATTTGTATATTGAGCCAACTTGTGCTCCTGGTATTTCTTTCTTAATAAGTGTTATCATAATTAATGATTCGATTGAAATTGAGTGGTTCATACAGGTACTCTCACGAGTATGTTACTAACTTAAGCTTTTAGGTCAACGAGTGACTATTCACTGAAATCAAGTGATTCATAGGGGTAAAGACAATGGTTCAACTAAGATAAAGTTGTTCATGCAGGTACTCTCACGAGTATATTACTCATTAAATTTTTGGGTCAATGAGTGACCATTCGCCTGTGTATTGAGCCAACTTAGGCTCTAAGTATTTCTCTTCTAACAAGTGCTATCATAATCGATGGTTCAATTAGGATTGAGTAATTTATGTAGGTACTCTGACGATTATGTTATCCACTAACTTAAACTTTTAGTCAATAAGTAACAATCCAATAGAATCTAAGTGATTCATACGGTACTCCCTGCCCCAGAAAAAAAAAGCAAAAGCCACATGTCTGAATGATTTTAGGAAATCTTAGAAGAAACAATGAAGCCAAGTTACTGTGAATTTTTCACCATCAAATATTGTTACCGAACTAATGTAAACCTTACATGAAAGTAACTATGCAAATACCATCACATATATATCACATATATACCTCAAAAGAAGCCGAGCGAAGTAGACCCCCAACCGCAGGAGAGAAGCACTGGAAGTCTTATATCCGGCAATTAGCAGCTGTGAACCCACAGAGGCAATTTAAAACAAGAAAATTGCAAAACTAGAGAAGAATATTATATAAGTGTTAGAAATTTATGAGTAAATTGTTCATAACTCTCTTAAATCTTAAAATTTTTGTATATTGGTTCATAAACTTTGAAATGCTGCACTTAAATCTCTGAGGTTAATATTTTATTATCATATGGTCCTCCAATATCTTAAAACATTGCATGCCTGATCCAAACTAACAAAAATTATTAAAGATGTGACAAAAATGTTTTTCACTCTTACAAGATGACCTAATACTCTTCTAAATCATTTATAGATTGATTTGGTCAGTCTTACCACAAAAGAGAATACATTAACTCAAGGGTCAAATTGGAATTTCAATAAAATTAATGTCTCATACAACTGAAATACCACATAGTAGTAAAATGTTAACTGCGGGGGCTTAAGTGCAATAATTCAAATTTTCTAGACTAATATACACACATCATAAGACCTTTGAGACCTATAAGTAATTCAAAAATAATATAAGTCCAGTTCAAGCAAGAGTGGATAAATTTAGCTCAAATCTAAATTTTGCAGCCCAATAATATCTATAGCATTTCCATCCAGACTGTTCGGTGATAATTCCATCATTTATGGCTGATCTTTATGCATGCCTTTAATAATATCTCATTAAGTTGAACAATTTCATGTCAACTCAAATTGAAGAGCAAGAAACTGCTTTGAATCTCATGAAACTTACGCTTTTTCAGTTGAATGCAAGAAAGAAAATTTAAATGGTTAACCACTCACTGCAATAAACAAATTGGTTGAAGTCCAATGCCACTCTTCCCTGTTTGGTTGTATCAAAGGAATTGAAAAGATTACTGAAAAAAGATGGAGGGAAACATTATGAGCTGAATCAAAATGTCAAAATAATCACTAAAACGTTCAAATGCAAATAATCACCAGTTAAAGTTGGTTTGGCAGAATCACACTTACAACACAGTGAACAAACAAGCCTTGATCTCAAATTAGTTGGGGTCAAGTACATTTAGCTCTATTTAAAGTGAATTAAGGTCATGTGTAATTACTATATCCCAAATGACTTTCTACATTTATCTTCCCTACTCTTTTATAAAAAGAATTAATGTCAAAGGGGATGGTCATTGACACCTGTGCTTTTTATACATTTGATTTAATGTATTGCTATATCTATGCTACCTTTCAAAAAAAAAAAAGAATTAATAGGTTTTACGATGTTCGTCAACCAACTACAAAATATATATATTGGTTTTAAGCTTGTATGTTAGGTCTTAAATGAATCGAACTGAACCGAGTAGTGCGCTCAAGTTTGTTTATTAACGCCAAGCTTGTTTGAGTTTGTGACATAATGATACATTTGGGCTTAGTTTGTGTTTGATTTTAAATGGTTTTTCTAAGTTGTTCATAAACGAACTTATACATATTTAAACTCATGAACATGGAAACTATAAATAAACACTAATTAAGTACATTAATATGTTCATGAATGAGCTCATTATCATAGCTACAACATGAAGGAGATAGAGTGATAGAAGTTATAACTCAATTGATATCTTGCTTCTGTTATTGTAAGCTTACTCATGTAAATAAAAATACGAATAATGCTGCAGATTATCTCGCTCACTTAACCACTTAGGTGATTTTGACTGAGTGAGAGGAATGCCCCTCCCAATGATTTTTTCAATATGCTTAGACAGGGTATGACATAATATACTATTTTGTACCTTTCTTGTTTTGATATAGATGGCCAAGGCCACATTTTCGAGATGAACTCGTTATCATACTAATTCATGATTTATGAAAAATTCCTTTCATATTAATAAACAAAATATAATAAAATCTTTAAATAAACCACTAGTTGAGATCAAAAATTATTTTTTCATGAGTTTTATATGAACAGTTTGTGGCCATTACCGATTTAAACCTTAATATATTCAGACTAAATCATTTACTGCCCGAGCTTTTAAAATTATATTCAAACTTGTTTGTTAAATTTGATGAACCGCTTATCATAAAAAAAAAGACAAACCAAACATAAACAAGTTCTTATTGAACCAAATATCAAGTTGTTCACTGAAAGGAATTAATTTACAGACCTACTTGTATGGTTTAATCAAAATAATCTCATTTTGAACATTAGGGATCAGTTCAGGTCAAAGGGCTCAGGCCCACGGCTCACACAACAAAAACAGTTTTTAGGCTACCCTTTTGCTTGTCTACCTAACAATTTGTTAGAAATAAAAGTTACAAACTAAATTAGTTAAAAGCATGTAAGATAAGCTATTGAAAATGCAAAAATGGTAAGGCAAACCATGTGGATGTTGCTTATATGCATGTTACATAAAATTTATCGTGTTAGACAAATGATAAGATTGTTGTGAAACATGAAACTTACAATTAAGCCTGCTTTTTCATTGAAATGGACAATTAAGGCAGTTAGAAATATTCGAAACTCAACTCAAAACTCACTTGTAACTCACTCGAAATTTGACTCAATTAGAAATCAGTTCGAGTCCTTTCAAGTTTATTTCGAGTCAAGTACAGATGCAGATAAGTTAAAACTATGTGGTTCCAAATGACTAATGATAATTAAAAAAGACTAATGATAACATGCATACCGTGATGATTGTACAAATATACAAAGCGATATGAATCCATCTAATTGAATCATTCCCATCTTGTTTTGATCAAAGCTCTAGAAATGAACACATAAGAGGTAACCATCAGTACTTTCTCTAAGTATGTCAACTTTGCCTCATAGAGCAGGTCATAGTATCCATGTTATAACTATAAACAAATAAGCAACTGAAGCAAGTGGCAGAGCCAAGAAATTGAAAAGAAAGGCAATTCACAAGCACAAAAATGGCATATTTTCAGTGTTTAAAATTACAAGCAGAAATTATGGAAGCAACCATATTCGAGAGTAAGAAAAAATGACCAGATTCATGGTCCAAAATTCAAAATCACGACTTACTTTCTGAATAAGCATTTATGTTAAAGTTATCACTAGTCATGCATTTCCTGCTTTTAGCATAATCAGCAATAATCATTGCCCTTCATGACTATTGTCATCCATTTGACTGATTGATACTACCTATGAAGCACAAGTGTGATATAAATAGGTATAACGATATGACAAATCTTGAAAATAATAGATACAGGAGGAACAACAAAGATACACTAATTAAACTATAAAATATATTAGCATGTATATATATAGTCAATTTCATCTACTTTAAATGAACTTGTAACTCATTTGGTAGGGTGCTCTTTGTTCTTTACTTGCAAGAGGAGAAGCTCCATGCAAAAAGATGATTGAAGATGAAAAAATACGGCAATGATCGTGAGTTGAGGAGATGATGCTCCAATGATAAAATGTGAAGAGCAACAAGAGAAACATGAATACTTAGATGGACACGAGGAATCGTATAGGCTCTGTTTGTTTGGCAGTTAAAAATTAACCTAGTTTAATTTTAAACAGGCATGTCACATCACATAAAATTTAATATTAAAAATTAACTTTATTTCACATCCTACACACATTACTAAAATAATAACTAATTTATATCACATCATTCACATATCTCAACATAATAACTAACTTTATACCACATCTCTCACATATTCCAACATAATAACTAACTTTATTTCACATCATTCACGACTTTTAATAAAAAAATATCTCTATCTAAGTTTAATTTTAACCTTGTTAAATTAAACCTTACAAATAAACAGGCCCATAGGGTTATGTTTAGATAAAAATATTAAATAATAAAAGACCCACGCTCCATTTGGCATTCGCTGGCATATCCCTATCATATCTTAGCGTATCTGTGTAACTAATTCTTGTTTATATTTAAAAGCGCTAAGTCGCTTATTAAACTCGTATATGGGGCATGTTAGGAAATATCATATTTGACATAGGTAGAATATAGATAAGTCAACCCTTTAGAAATATCTGTTTCATAGACCATGAGATGCTTTTGACAATTGTTCCAATGCGACTATTGTGAATTTCTAAACATGCTTGTTTTTGCCAACACAACTCATCCATAGTTCTATAACAGCAGTTTAGCAGTCCTCCTGGGCAAGCTAGATTGTTACAGATAATTCATTTCAAGCGTGGTAGCATCAAGATTCTGGTAAAACATCACTGGGCAAGCTAAATGCTTCGAGGTTATTTGAGCCACAGCACGCATATATTGGCCTCTTGAGGCCTATGAAGCTAGTTAACTATGTATTTAAATCTCCTAAAGCTAATAAAGTCATTTGTTAGTTGTTACCAAAGAAGCATCTCTCAACCACTTTTAGTTTGAGAAACGCTCAATTAGAACAAGAAACTTCAACGTATCTATCAATTATTTTTGGTTTCCAAGTTTTAAAAAGAGAATGTGATTGAATCTGTTTTCAACAACTAGTCTACTGTTGCATATATTATGATTTCTATGGTTATTTATGTATTTTCTAACCATCAGAGAAGTTTGACTCTTTAAGCTGCAAAGAATTGCAATATAATACAGTCATATTGATCATTAATCTAAGCGTACACATCTGTTCCTAATCTTTTAAACAACACCGCTTTTAGCTTCCAGGCTCATCATCAATTTACCCTGAACTTCATTGAAACCCTAGACCTTAAGGTGTTGTCTGCTCAAGTCAAATACTTTTCCATCCATTTGAACAGATATGAAGCAAAAGCTGTCAATAGAGATCAATTACCGATCCAGATAAGATCCCAGCTGCTTTTACCCATTCTGGAGAAACAGCAATGAGACAACAACAGTTAGCATTTACATGTTATGCCATGATTATGATTGGCAAAAACGAGTCTTCATTGTTCCAATTTCTGATGGTATGAATGACATTAAATGCAACAAAAGATCTAATCATCACAACAACAGAGGGAAGAGAAAGAGTGAATCACCTCACAAACAGTGTAGAACGCAGGAGAATCGAGGGAGAAGCCAAGTTTTACCAGAGCCTGTAGATTTTTTTTTTTTCAACAGTGTATTCCGAGATGAAGTCAATCATGTGCTATAAGAACCCTTCCAGCAAAAATAAAATGAAATTCTTTTCATGCCATATAAGAACAATCCAAAACCAAGTATTACTTGATGCTGCAAAGTGAAGTTGTCATATGCTACACACTCTTATTTCCTTGAAATCTTGCAGAAGATAAAATAAACAAAGCCATAACCTAAGAATCGTTGAAGACCAGCAGATATATATTTCATGTTTGGATACTTCAAATCTGCCCCCCAAACGAAGGCAGAGGAACAAGCAACCTCATGTAAACTTATTCCAGATGTATCAAGTGCCAAACCAATCCTTTTGCTGAATACATGGATTTCATGTTATAGTCACAGGTTTCTAGAAACACAATGAATTAATGACGTTAAACCAACTGCACTGAGATGTAAACCAACAGTATCTACTATCTATAATTGGAGCTTCTCAACTAATTATTCCATAACCAATATGTTGACACTAAGATGATCAGCCAGTGATCGCTGTGTAACACTTCCAGTAATAAAACCAAGTATTATGGAATTTCCTTTAACACTTCAACAAAAGTTAATGTGATAATTTCATGCTTTAGATTATTTTTCCAAAAACAACGCCACTTGAGCCACTTGATCTCCCATTAGTTCAACCCGCCATTTCTTTTGCATCCACATTTACTCAGTTCAAACAGGGGTTTTATTGGTCTTTTCCTCTTTTTGCAGAGACAGCAGTAGCACGTTAATGGCTCTATGAACGATTTTACAGTGAAAGCCCATAGCACTTGAATGCCTCTGAATGATTTTACAGTGCCCACGTGACTATGAAGGTAGAAACTAGACAGGAATTTTACATAGAATGTTATTGTCACCGGGTTGACAAAGAAAACATCTTAAAAGATGCTCTCCTTGGTCTTTCCTCCGGGAATGAAAATCATTCATCACATTCAACTTTGGCCCTGTTTGGCAATGAGCTAAAAATCATGGCTAAAATTACCCATGGCCAAAATCTTAAATTTATTTTAAAAAAATTTAAAAAATTATTTTATATCTCATCTCACACAAATTCCAACATTAAACAATCACTTTATTTCACATTCAACACAATTCTCAATAAATCAATCAACTTTATTTCACATCATACACAATTTTTAATATAACTAACTTACTTTATTTCATATCATACACATTTTTTAAAAATGGCTAAAAATTCCAACTACATCTTCTTTTTTTTCTTATTACCAAACAGAGCCTTTGGTTTTCAGTAGTTCCCGCTTTGTTAGTGGTGACATTCCATAGTAGCTAATTGGAATTAACAATTACTCTGACTCGCTATTTATGGTCAAACTTAGACACTAGTTTACATGGAAAACAATGATGCTTGGTTTACAAGAGGCATCATCCTGCAGGATGCTCTTTTATTCCTTTCCTGCAGCAAAAAAGAGTAAAGATTTCAAAAGAAACTCAGTTCCTTAAAGCTTTCCCATTATCAAGTTGTAGCCTTATTGCATCAAAGGATGTCACTAATGGCACCGGCCAATCCCAGTTTACGAACCAAAACGAACAAAAAAGCAAAAGTTTCATATTATGCTTGTGTGAGGAATCCATATCACGAATAAATTTGTAGTAATACAACAAAAACGCTGTATATGGATAAAGCCTGCCCTACTTTTAAGAAGCTGTAGCAAAATATAAACAAATAAAGCAGCTTGGGGACAGCAAGATTCAAAAAAGTACATACTTCATTAACATGGAATTTTGGTTATCATAGAGATTAAGGATCTCACATAATAATGATAGTTTAACTGGTTAAGATGCTTTGGATATAAGGCTTTAAGCTCATTCGAAACAGAGTATGTAAACATTGCTTCAGGAAGACAAATAAGACTGAATAGTTTGTCTGGCAATGGGATTTTTAGCTCCAAGCTTTAATTTCTGGAATTCTGCAACTTTAAAGCAAACAAATAATAGTGGTAAAAAAAGAACAATTCACATTCTGTAATTAGAAATAACTGAAGTCACTTTATAAAAGTTAATCTCTAACACTTCACATAATTCTCCTTAAGAGTAAATTGTGTTGATCATTTATCTTGGATTTCTCCTTGGTTTTAATCAAATTTAAAAAATAGCTTGGCTCAAAAACAAACCAAGAAAAAAGAAAGATGCAAAAACATGACCGAATCATTCTTCTGGTAAAAAGTTAAAACATACAATTTGAGTTCAACTTCCATGTGCCTGGATGCAAAATACATAAAATAGTATTAAGGTACACCACATTGCTAAACATATTAGACCATCTGCTATCATAGGGAAAACCAGTTGCACCTACCCGATAGACATCATCAGGAGTAAGAAATCCACGACCCCTGTGGAAACAGAGAACAAAATATGAATCCATTAGTTGAGAGTAGCAATTTTATATGCTCCAACATCCTTTCTTTTTCCATTTTTTGTGTGTGTGTGTGTGAAGAGGGGGGAGAGGCGGGGGAGGGGTTGATTTTTTTCTTTATTTATTTTTATGTTGCATGAGTATTTTATATTCTTGATCAGCAAACTATATTTAAATACTAAGATTTTTATGATGTTAAAAGAATTTACAAAACTCATGTAGTTGTTAGGTGGGGTTGATGCAACTGCTAAATTTCTTCATATTAATTTAGAAGTGTTCAAATCAAGGAAAACATTACTACAATGTAGTAGTAAAACTGTGCACATAAACTATTCAATGTAACTTGCAATATTAGGAGTCTTGTGCATGGTGTATGCCTTTTTTCCAAAAATGGTAATAACAATAATAATAATAATCAATTATACAAAAAAAATTCAAATTTTAAAGAAGGTTTACAACACAAAATTATACATCAATTATACATATAATGAGCAATAATGGGTCACATCCACCAAGAGTTATTCTAAATTGCAAATTTTTCACACGTTGGACTATCAATTGAGTTAGAAAATATATGCATATAATTTTCATAGATTTCTAAATTTACGGAACTTTATGAATTTTTGGATATATGTATATATGTATGTATATATATATATATATATATAAAGAATTTAAAATGCCTATCTTGAAAAGAGGTAAAAGACTTAATGGTCGTATTGGGCTAGACATAAGCTCCAACTTCCTTAATGCAGCCATGTACACATAACCTACATTCTCATGGAAATTAAGCAATACAAATTTCAATAAACTGAACACAGCAAAAGCAAGCTATTAATTTGAAAGGATTAAAAACTAACACATTTCGATCAAGTTTTTTATTTGGATAGACATATCAATCAAGATGATCATTTCAAGGAAAGATAAAAGCTATGATAAGAGTATCATAAACTGATACAATAGAATAAGAAATACCTTTCTAGTTCATAGAAAGCAGATTGAACCTGAAAAGATGCAAGGAATGAGTTACAGTAGATGTAGAAAACTTCCAACTTTCATGGAGATAAACTACTTCATTTCATTGTAATTTTGAGTATGACAATACACTTTCAGCATAACAAATGCAGATAATAGGACTAGGTTTAACAGGTAATGTCCATTAACACAACACAACACCAAAAGGTTAAAAAAAGAAAAAAAAAAGGTGGGCCTTGAGGGATTGGAACAAAACTTAAAAAGCTTTGAAAGACATGAATGATCTTAAGGGTTTCTTAATGGATGATTTAATTACACTTCTCATAATCAAGGAGGCATATGACTTCTCCTTGTGAATGAAATCTTATTCAATTATGGCATTGTTATATATCACTCTTTGATTTTCAGGCATCATATTTAAATACTTAGAGCCCTTAGTGAATATCTTAAGATCCTTTTTAAGGCTTTTAACTTTAGATTTTAAATTATACTTTTCTTTCTCAAGTTTTTCAATTTGAGAAGAATCACATGATTTCTAATATAACTTGAAAGGTGCTAGATAACAAAGCACTAGTCAAACAATCTCTCTTAAATTTAAGGGATTTCAACTCCTTATGGAATTCCTTAACCTTAAACTTAGATGACTTTAATTCATCCATCAAATTACTAATAAAATCTTGCATATCATCAAAAGAAAAATTATTTATCTCAAGATCTTTTTCCGAATCACTCACATTATGTGTTTGTGACATCAATACAAAGTGCGCTACATATTTTTTGGGAGCATCATCATCGGATGAAGATAAGGAATCCGAATCATCCTAAGTAACGGCTAACACCTTTTTTTTTTCTTTCTGCCTTTATCGTTACTTTCATGCTTTTTTTGCACATTTGAGCATTCATCTCGAAAATAATTTTACTTTTTACAACCAAAGCATATAACATTTTATTTCTAATTATAGTTATTCCTTTCATGGTCCTTAGAGTTTTTCCTATTCCTTTTCTTCTTAGATTTTCTCATCATCTTCATATCATCTTTACTAAATTTCTTTTCTCTCATTATTATTCTTCTAACCATATGTGCTACAACTCTAACCTCTAGATTATTATCCCCATCATTATCCCTAGAAGAGGAAGATGTCTCAACTTGAGATTTCTTGGAGGATTTGGGTGAAAGTTATAATGAAGGCTTCTTTGATGCTTCTTCCTTGACCACTGGGAGCTATACCTTTTTTTATTTCCTTCTCTTCACCATGCTTAGTCTCATGAAGCTCTATATGGCTAAACAACTCATCAATTTCATATGTATCAAAGTTTTGAGAAACTTCTATGGTATCCACTTTTTCAACCTATAATTGGGTTATAGGAAAAACTTCTAGCACCTTACATATAACTTCTCTATTTTTCAAAACTTCACTTAAGCCTATAAACACATGATAAATCTCTTTAAATCTAAAATGCATTTAGGTTACAGATTCAGCTTTTTTCATCTTAAATTTATCGAATGTATTTTTGTAGAGAGCCTTCTTTGCTCTCATGACTTCTAAAGTTCCCTTATGCAATTCCAGTAACTTCTCCCGCATTTTTGGCACTAATTTGGGGACCTAATTTATTGACCTCTTCTTTTGGTTAAAGCATATTGCAAGGTTGTGATGTCTCTATCATTTACCATATACTTCTTCTTATCATTTTCACTCTAATTGTCTTCATCTAAGTCCAATTTATCTTTATCCTTAGATGACATATATATCCCTTCTTAAATCTAATCATCATATTAAAGTCAGCTTGAGTAAATACAATCATTCTCATATTTTAATATACAAAATTCAAATCATCAAATAAGAGCAACCTGTAGATAGATCCTCTTGGTTCCTAGAAACCATACAACTTCTGGGTGGTTAAACCTAAATAAAAATTTGGGCTCTAATACCAAATGTACAATCAAGTATGACGTCTAAAATAGGGTGAATAGACATAATAAAAAATTTTAGATTTAATTTACTTAATATAAATAGTTAGTACAATAACTCAAAAATATAAGTAATAAAAGAGACGACACAACCGAAAGCAAAGAATGAGCGCGAGTAATAAAAGAAAATCATATCCACAATAAATGTACGATATAACATGGTTCAGCTCAAACTCAATCCTAATCCACCTTCCTCCTGATCGAAAAAATCTCACAATAATACATTCTTTGGTTTAAGCGGAGAAGCCAGCACACAAATTCCCCTCTAGCCACTCATTAGAGGCCCTCCTCACTTTTAAGTGAGAGTATACTCACCTCCTCCAACTTTTATTTGCAGGCCCTCTTCACACACAAAGTGAAGGCAAAATGAAAAGATTAAAATATTACAATAAAAAAAAAACTCATTCTTCATTTCTTCTTCCTTATGATTGAATCTTGAAAGCTAGAAGAAGAGTAGATGGAGAGCTTCAGCAGTTGAGTCCAAATCACGCCTAAATTGGCTTGAAAACTTGATTAAATCTCTACTTGAATGCTTTACTTACTTTAAAATAGAAAATAATAATGCGGTTGTTGGAAGCAAGTAATGTAGACAATGAGCCAAGAAGAATTCCCTAAAACCCCCATCCCCTTAAATAATAAGTGCTCCAAAAACTAGAAAAATAAGTTAGAATATGTCTGGAGATTGATCTCAGGTCGACCCTCAGCTAGCCATTATGCATTTAAAACAAGCCACGGTTAAGTCCAAGATTGACCTCAGGTCAATCTCAGTAGTGAGGTCGCCTCTAGGTCTACCTGAAAAAATCTTCCCATAAAGCCAAAGTTTCTATCGAAGGTCGCTGCTGGAGGTTGATTTAAAGATAGATCTAGGGTTGACCTCACTACTACAAGTCGCCCTCCAGCCAACCTTCAGCTACCCTAAAGCTAGCAGAGCCTGAAGTTGACCTCACTATTGCCAACTAATAGACTAGGACGAATTTCAACTTTTAATTAATTTTACAATTATCTAATTAACATGTATGTGATTCTGAGTGCTCAAGCTCGCATCTAATCTATTTTAACAATCAAGATTAATCTCACAAAAAACTTACTCTCAAATAAAAATAACAGATATAATGATATAGATCAACTATGGGAAATGAAGTTTGCTGCACTTGATCTTGAATGCTTAATCACTTCTCTTTAACTTGATTTAATATCAATTTTAGTATAAATAGAAATTTCTAACTATCTAATTTGATTACGATTGAGATTTAATTTTAATAAATATATGATTAAAATTACTAAACAGTTTTATTAGTACAAATTAACTTAATCAAAAGTACTAAACAGTTTTATTAGTACAAATAAACTACTAGATATCCAAATCTCAAAATTACCACAAGGGAGGAACCAACAAATATTACATTTTCAAAGACATGACTATGAATTCTACACAAGACAAATAAATCCTTTTGCTAAGTTCTATCCTCATAATTTTCCACTGAGAATGCAGATATAGCATAGTTATTAACAATCACTGAGTCAGAAGATATTTTCATGCAAATTAAGGGTGAAAGTTATTGAATTTAACAAGTTCCAAGAAACTAATGTTTGCATCAATTTCGAGCCTAGAATTATTACAAAAGAGTTCAGGACTATGAAGCACAGGTATAATACAATAATTTAAATACGATATGATACAAATACGATGCTATAATTTAAGAAAAAAAAGATACAAATATGTTGAACAAAATAACTAATTATATATATATATATATACTATTCTATCATATTTAAAACTTACTTAACAGTAAAATTAATTTAGTCATGTCTTAAAAATTTTAAATTTGTCTTAGATATGTGCATGATAGGAAATAAAGTTAATGAGTTATATTAAAAGTTATATATAATGTGAAATAAAATTAATTATTGTGTTGAAAAAATTATAAAAAGTGAAATAAATTAGATTGTTACATTAAAAATTGTGTAAAATGTGATAAAAAAATCTATTTATTATTATTTTTATTATTTTGCTAAATAAAGAGTTGTTTTATAAAGTGCAATGGAAACAAAAAAATTATATAATCGACCCCACCTAGTGTAATAAAGGCTTGAGATTGTTGTATTTTTTTTATATAGCAGTGGTATGTTGTTAGGATAAAAGCTTGATTGTTGTTGTTGTATTGTTATTATTATTACAATGAAATGGCCATTTTCGTGTAAAGCATGATCAAACTAATGCAGAAACAAACCCTTAAGGTGCAGTTCACATGTTAAACCCAAATGGGTTGTATGCCTTATTGATATGAATTTCAAAAATATTTTTTGAATTTTCTTAAATTTAGTTGCAATTATATTCTCAAACATTCTTAATACAATTAAAAACAATATGGGGAATTAAACCTAAAAAAAATCTTCCAATAGTTATTGAGTTTTTAAAATTTTAAATTAAGAGTAATATTATAAAGTTTGTTTAATCACTTTAAAACTACTCACAAATTATTTGAGTGAGATGAGAGTCTCAATACATATTAATATGTTAGGTTTAGTTTTAACCTAAATCCAACTACAATCAATTAGTTTTATACAAATGAAATAAAATACTATAATTAGAATCTGAATATACTAATCTAATTAAAGTAGATGTAATCTCTAACTCACTGAATAAATAGATAAGATAAAAATAATAAAAATTCTATACTTTGTACAATACGAGCCCAACGGAGATAGAGAAATCAAGTAACATGATTGTCGTCCAATGGAAGCAACAACATGCATCTTGTCCATGAGAAAGTGTTGACTAGGATAAAAGAAACAATGGCGTCACAAGTGTTTACGAGACCACAAGAAAGAGTCGAATGAAGAAGAGAAAGTAGCATGCTGATGCAACATCTTTTTCTAACCGAAACTCTAGCGTACATGAAGTCCTCTTCTCTCTCAATCACGTGGACCGTGCGTGATGCTATCCTGCCATGAATTATTGAACTTAAGCATGGGTCATTTTTATGTGTACATCGTTTTTTTATTTTTTCTATCGTGGCTCGAACTAATTGGTCTAACATATTTTTTCTCTAATTAAAAATATTGAAAAATATCTAAAAGTATCACACAAATATCGAATTTACTTTTTAAAAAAGAAATTTTGTAAATCACATGACAGATCAAATACGTATTGTTGGATAGGTGAAGTATCAGTATTTAATACGAATACGATATAGATATATTAGGTATAATGAAGTATCAGTGATTCATAAGTTCAGTAGGTTGGCTAAGTTAAGAGGTCAAGGTTCATGTAATAGTTTATTAGAGGAGCTTAGAAATCACAATTCTTTGCCTACCTCGTTTCACCATTTCTGCAAATCAAAATTTCTCAAGTTTTCAGAATATAAAACTCTATACGCTAAAAAAGAATAATGTCCATCATATCACCCCTTAGTTTATACAACAAGATGCACAATCCTTTTGGTCAGTAAGTGGATGCCAAATGGTCTGTTGCACTTACTCTTCTGCTTCAGGGTTCGAAATTTACTTATTTCTAGAACTTGTGATCCCTTTACAGATAACAACCTTATTTATTAGAAGGTCAATCTACACAGGTTTCGTAACTATAGCAACAACTTCTAATAAAACATTCATGTATCACCTCAAAAATTCTTCAGACATACTTAATTTAGCATTAATGGTTTACTGACCTTGAGTAGAAACTTGTTGAGAGCAACAAATTCTGCAAGAAAACATGCATGAGTAATTTATTCCAACCCTCCATTAGAATAATCAAACGTTTTTACCCGTAATTAGTAGCAGGCAATAAAGAATCTTGACAGTGATAATTTTCAAAATAAGAGAGAGAGAGAGGATGTGGGCATAAGAATTTTGCTACCAAACAAGCTATTTAAGAACAGACCAAGTAACTTTAATTCACCACAATCAAGCGTCTAGGTTATGTTGTTTTGTACTTGAGAATGAAATTAGGGACACCATGTTTTACATTTGAGAATCAAACTAGAAATGACATAGCATAACTTTCACTGTTTGGATGTTTGGATCCTACCAAAGGACCCAAAATATTAAAAATTTAAAATAAAATTAAAAAATAGTTATGATAGGAAAAAAATTATAGCTCTATTTGAGATATGTGTATGATGAAAAATAAAATTAGTATATTAAAAATTGAGCAGAATATGAAATAAAGTTAATTGATGTATTGAGAATTATGTAAGATGTGATATAAAATGAATTTTCTTATCTTATATTAAAGTTTGTGTATTGAGGATAAAAAATAAATTTTTATTTTAATTTAATTTTTTTAAAAGTTGGAGGCCATTTTAGCCACGGGTATGATCAAAATATCCTCCAACCAAATAAATGTAGAGTAGAAAAAAGAATATGTTGAACCATGTTAAGATGCTTTGTTCTATTTCTGGCATATATGCACACTAGAACAATTGATACACACCATCACAGACCAACATATAATTCATCATCCGCAATATATTACCAACTCAATCTTCTTTCTCTTGATGATTATAGTGAACAGCAGGTGTAATTTGCAACACTTACGCATTGTAATGTCATGCACACGCCAAAAGCATGAAATAGGGCAAGCTAACAAGCGAAACAAAATCCAAGATGCTCTTATTTACATGATTTCCCAAAAAACAGTACACTAACTGCCACGTGCACTAAAAAGCATATCAAAATCAACTAATGGTCACTAAATAATGGTGAATGAAAATGCAGGTGCTATTAAAATGGGAATGGGGATTAAATCAATAAAGTGAATGGCAATATCACATCACAAAGCCTGATTTGCCAAAATTAAAATTTAAAAAAAAAACAAAGAAAAATAATGAGAATTGGACTTCCCCAACCTTCGAAGTTCATGGTCCCGTTTCTATCAAAATCGTACATTCTGCCAAAAACATTCATAACGAAAAGCAACTCTCAAGTAAGAGTAATTAGGGTACAGGACACCATAAAATCTTACGGATAGAGCACAAATACCTGATCATTTGCTGGACTACTGACAGAGTGAACTCCAGGTTCCCAGCAGCAAAAGCGCTCTGATCGCCAATGAATTAGTGGGAAAGCTAAAGTTAGGGCTAGTGCTTGATCAGCGCTGGAGAAAGTAAACATAAGACAGAAGAGGGACCGAACGAGACCTTGAGCTGAGAAGCGTCGATGTTTCCGGTGTTATCGGAATCCACACGACGGAACCACTCCTTCAGAACCCTAGGGTTTTCCATTCTATGATCTTCGCGAGATCAACTGCAGAAATTGCAGAATTTTCGTAGCTATTGACGGGAGATTGTCCGTCGAAGGCAATTTGGAGAATGGCCATCGTAATCGTAGTCAACCATGAAAATAAATGAACGTGGAGATAAAGCTTATTTCGAGCATATTTGGGCAAAAGTATAATGACTTTTCAATTTTGATTCTTGTTCAATTTATGAATAATTTTTTTAATTTATTCGTGATTGAACTTATACGATTAAGTTCATTAGTATATATATATATTTAAAGTTAATAAAAAATTTTAAATTAATACATAAAATTTAAAATTTTAAGATTTTTCACAAATTTTTTTGAGATTGGTAAGTTAATTTTGAACTAAACATTTACCTTTTGTATTAGAAAAGTAAAACTTGAGAAGCTAATTTAAAATATTATATTAATTTTAAGTATTTTTATAAAAAAATTTAAAATTTATGAATTAACTTGAAAAGTTCTATAAATTTTAGAGAGCTGTATAAAATTTTTTTAAATTTTATAAATTAATTTGAAGTATTTTATGAATCTGAACTTAAAAATAATTTACTTTAAATTGTGATTAAATTTTTATAAATATAAATGTGTTTATGAATGTGCTTATTATCAGTAATGATAATTTATGATTCATAAATGAGATTATATAACTTAAATTTAAAGAAATTTAATGAGACAAAATTACTATTAACTATTAATTAATATATAAGCTGAGTGAGCAGTGATTTGTTCAAGTTTTTGTTCATTAATTAAAATCGAACTCAAGCGAGCTTGTTAGCGAATAAATGGAATCGAAGTAGAGCTGTTGATCTGCGCTCGGTTCATTTACAGCCCGAATCCGTGCGGCTCGGAAGATCTCGGCCGACCGGTCCACAAGATCAAAACCAGCGACGGAGCTTCGTTCCCGCGGCGGTTGTCGTTCGATCGAAAGTTTATCGCCTAGTGCTGCGCGATCGGCCGGAGATCTTGGCTCGTAGGAAGACGATAGTCATCCGTAGTCTCCCGCTGGAACTGGTATAGATTTTGGATTAGGGTTTTGGAAAATGGGGAATGTCTTTGTCAAGAAGCCCAAAATCACCGAGGTTGATCGTGCCATTCTTTCGCTGAAGACTACGCGGCGCAAGCTCGCGCAGTACCAGCAGCAGGTCCTTGGAAGTTGCAATTGGTTCTGCATTTAATCGATTGCTTTATTCTAAGTCTGATGCTTGTTTCTTTTGCGCTTGCAATTGTTTCAATTTGGTGATATTTCTTGTGTTTCGGTGATGTGATTAATTTCTATTTATTAGGTTATGCTTTCTTCGTCTGAAGATTTTTCGATATTCCGAGATGAAACCTATCGAGATACGATACTTTTCAGTTATAGAGTTTTGATCCGTTGCCGTTAATGCTTTTGTCCATATGCAGTTGTTTATTATGCGTGCCTCTACACAATAGAAATTTTAGTAAATTCAACAATTTTTATTTACAGATCATTTTTATCATGCGTCTCTTCCATGAGTTATAGAGTCTCGGTTTGTTTGGAAAGTCATAGCATTATAATTTTGAACCTTAGCCATAGAATCAACACTCGGCTTTTTCCAAAATTAACACTGACTTTATCGAAGATTGGTCGTCGCCTATATATAACTCAAAACAAGAAAGCAAAAACTAAGTACATTGTAACTTCAAATCCTTAGAGAAAATCGAGCAAAATTCATGTGAGAGGCGCATTCCCCTCTCCTGCAGTACATCATGATCTATAGTAAAACTAAAAAGGGAATCAGTCACTCTATTTGTGAGTCTACATACATATGTAACTCTATACGCCTCAAAGAAGTTCAAGACAACAAAAATATTGGCAAAGTAGTGGCTAGTAGAAGCCCTTCTGGTTGCGTAAGATGCCAGTGATGACGATGGTAGAATCGCCCTCAATCTAGATGCTATTGCAACATTTTTCTATCCTCTCATGATCCTGGCGGCCTCATACTCACCCCTAGTCTCTGTCTTTGCAACTACCTTGGTGAAGAATCATATGCAAACCCCTTGAAGAAGTTGCCATTGTGACCTCTGACCATTGTTCCAACTCCCATAGCACCATTTGCCTTAGTCGACCCGTTAAAGTTCACTTTTAATCTAGCCTGGGGTGGGGGAACCCATTGGCAGGAAAAGGGGTAACTCAAGCAGTAGGGACTTAAGGGCTTCCAGTTCCCCAAGTTGGGATGAGGTGATCCCAAGGCATCAAATAAGCGAATGATGGCTGTGATAGTCTCTAGTAAAGTTACAGGCCTACCGTGCACTCTGGCATTTTGCACACGCCAAATATGGTAGTACTTCGTTGGTATGCTAGGTTTGGGTCCCTCGGCACTTGAGACCTCAAGTGCCTAAGGAACTCGTGCAACTCACACGAGATCCTGCTCAACAGTGGGGTCTGGAAGATTCATCTGATGAGCTACGTCTATGTTAGGTGGTCGAGCATCCTCGACTTGGTTTGTGGTAGCTGAGTCCTTCCTCCTTAGAGTTGGGAGGGGGATTTGGATCGTCTCAAACAAGGTGAGGATCCCCATTGGCTAATGAGACCACATAGGTATTCTGTAGGGGACCACCCATCTCTCGACAAAGATGTCGCACCATAGTTGTGCCTTCAATTCCAAAAGGTGGTGAACTAGGTAGGACCTTTGGGCCTCCAGAAGACGCACACTCGCCTTCAGAAGAAGCACAAAAAGGGTTAGTATAAAAAATAAAGCTATTGTTTCTTGTAGGTTTGGGTCTCTTCCTATCTCTGTAGGTGGGGGGCTCCTTTAGGTTCTCTCCTTTTCCCAGCTTGGAGTCTGTCATGCATGGTGGCGGTGGACTCTAGCAAGGGATCGATAGCACCAACCATAGTTGAATCTATATGTCTACTCTTCTCGCTTGCTCTACACACTGCCTTTGTGCAGCAACTCTCAAGAATCTATCTTTAACATGCAACAATACTAGTGCTCTCAAAGCTACAAAGGAGGGCCAAAGGCAAGCTCACCCTTTTGCAACTGGCATTGACTTGTTATTAAATGGGCATGAGGTGAGGGAGCATCATGTGTGATAGCCAATCCACTCCTATTGTTGTCTCCCTCCTAACCTTCATCCTTGCCCTTCTAGGCATTGTTATTGAGAGCCTTGAAAATACGTTTCGTGAACTGGCACTCATAAGCGATGTCAGCAAGGCGCTCGTCCCTAACACAACCCCACGAACAGCGAGCAGAGGCGGTCAACACTATCCTTCTCAAACAAGCTTGGGTAGGAACAACGTTAAGACAAAACCTCCAAAGGAAAGTAATTTAACTTGGCTAGAATTTCACTTGTTAGACCCAACTGCAAGATTTCTCGTCCTATAAAGAAGTCTCTATGAAGGATGGCAGTGGGGGCAAAATCCATCTTAACCCAATACTATGGAGACGCTGACACTCGAAACGTGAGACTTTGTGATTCTCATCGCAAGGTCCGGCCTTCTTTCCACTCTCCACTCTTTGTGAGAAGGTCTCGAACTTGGATGAGTATGGGATGTTTCGAGTTCACGAAGGTGGGCCACCTACTAAGCAATATCAAATCAATCCAAGTATTAGAATATCAGGATATCATAGAGCACCTCATCCCTGAGCCTATCTTCCAATTGGTATTGCATAGGCCTGTCTCGCCTCCCAAGCATAGCGACTTCCATGCCTAGGAGTCTCCTTTTTTGATAAAGAATATCTTCTTATAGCCTCCACACTTGACCTAGGGAGTTTCCTTGTTACCAAGAATTTGTGCTATAGTCTTGGCCATTAGGATCTTTATCCTCTCTCTAAAGCGATGAATGCCAAGACCGCCAATAGACTTTGACTTGCTAACAACGTCCCAAGCGAGGTAGTTCATAGCGTTCTTCTGCGGATCTTTGCTTCACAGGAAGTCATGGATCAACTTCTCAATCTCCTTTAAGATGTTCACAAGAACCCACATGTGGGATAAGGAATACACGGGGGTGGAGGTGAGGACGTTGTTGATAAAGTTGATCCGCCCCGCAAGGGAGAGGCATTTAGTGCCTAGCCTGCAATGTGCGTCCTCACTGAATTGATGATGCGTAGATACAAGAAGTTCACTTTAATAAGCCGTCTGCCAATAAGGGGGATGTCAAAGTATCTACTCTTGGTTTGGGTTCAAAATCCCCACTTACTCGCCAATATTATCTTGCTGACTATTTACTTTCTGTCCAAAAAGCGAACAACATATCTCAAGCACGCCACTCAAGATCCTAACTTCCTAGAAGTTTTGATGGGGTAAAAAGGAGGATGTTATTGCAAATAGGAGGTGAGACTTCATTGGTTCTCTAGATGACATACGCATCTCGATGATTGAGCCTCCTACTACTACTGGATCAAAAAGGATGGGAGTTCAAAGCACAGAGTGAAGAGATATGGTGATATGGGATGTCCCATCTAAGCCCACATGCGCCTTTATCCTAACCATTCTCTTGCCACTGGCTAGGAGCGCAAATCTAGACTGCGAGACACTGGCCAAGACCCATCTACACCACCTTCAGGGAATCTGAAGTGACTGAGCATCATCTAGAGGAAATCTTAGCACATCTTGTCATAGGCTAACTCCATATCAACCTAACACTTGACTTTTTAGTCCTTGTACTTTCGACATTATTCTTCCTTGAGAACTTCACTCACCTTTTTTTATGTTGGCGTATTTTGGTTTTTCTTAGTAGGTGTATTTTGTTTTATATCTCTCTTTGATGCATATTTAAACTATGCTTTATATTGTCATTTTTCATGTTCATGAAGCTTTCAATTCTTGGATGAGTATAAAATAATTTGGTTTTTTTTGCCACAAGAGTTTGTTAAAATTGTTTGTACTTTACAACCACTTTTTTAACAGGTAAATTTTCAATTTTTTTTAAATGCCATTAGTTAATCAAGGAGTGTTGTGTATAATTGCGTACCATGAAGCTTGGAT
Source organism: Apostasia ramifera (assembly GCA_019297695.1). Taxonomy (NCBI): domain Eukaryota; kingdom Viridiplantae; phylum Streptophyta; class Magnoliopsida; order Asparagales; family Orchidaceae; genus Apostasia; species Apostasia ramifera. Next base: position 188,498 of record JAEMOT010000078.1, on the reverse strand, counting down.
TTGCTTTTTGTTTCAATTTATGGGATTTTTTAGTTCTAATAATTATGTTTACTAGAGAATGAATTTGACTTCCAAAAGAAAGACAAAAAAGATAGAAGTAGAACAACTTTTATGTGAAACACCTAAATGGGAAAAACAATGGCACCTAGCATAGGCAGCTTGAAAGATACATTGGTCATGATAGGTCCATGTAAGGGATTACATGTTATGGATTCCCTGTGAGCACAGATAGTAGGCATTAGGCCCTGTTTGGTTGGAGGACAAAAAAGATGGTTTGGTTAAATTTTTAGCTTTTTTCAAAAAACGTGTATGATGTGAAATAAAGTGAGTTAATTATATTAAAATTTGGGTTGAATGTGAATTAAAGTTGATTGATTTATTGAGAATTATGTTGGATATAAAATAAATTGATTGCTTAATATTAAAATTTGTATAGAATGAGAAAATAATTTTTTTATTTTTTTAAATAAATTAAAGTCTTTTGCCATGACTATTCTAGCTATGACTTTTTTTTTGTGAACCAAACAGAACCCGAGAGATGAAAGAGATGATTCTCATTATAATTATTTACAAACACCTCTTTTAATATTAAGGAAGGCGAAGATGGAAATACCCTCCTCTTCCTTGTTCACGTAGTGTGATAGTCCCCTGCTTCTTTTTGGGGTTGGGAGCCTATATATAGGAATAAAAACTAGCTTGGTGGCATGAGTTCAACTCCTCCTTTCCTTTGAGAAGTAACATCCGATATATCGAGCTTGATAATTAAGGAGTGGATGCTTGTCCGCAAGCTTCTGACTTACTAGTTTGGAAGGAGCTCTTTTATAAGAGTTGGACTCGAAAGGATTGGTGTTCATATGACGAATTGTTGGGAAGATTGTTAGATGTTTTTTTCATCAAGTAGTCCAATATTTTGCATGTATCAAGTAGTTATTTTCATCTTTCTTTTCAAGAAGGCATCAAAGGAACAAACTAGAAATATGCCTTTGGAAATGTAAGAAGACTCCTTTTGAAAATTTATCCTGAAAGGTGCAATGATTTTTTTTTGTGTAATGAATAAAATTGCATGCTTCTTCTTTCCTTTTTCTTTCATTTTGGGAAGGAATGGGAAATGAAAGATGAATAAGCTCTTTGGGAGTAAGATACGAAGAAGCTTCTTCGAGATGCTTTATTCGGGAATGGAAATTGAATACGTTTTTTTCAAGAGTGGATCTCGAAAAAATGGAGATCTTGCTTGATATTGTTTGTTGGCAACTTTCTTTGACTTAGCAGAGCACTCTTTTGATTTAGCTGCCATGTTACGGCTGAGATGGTGTTGATTCTGGTATTAACACTCATGTATGTTTTGTTATTTGCCTGCCAATTTCTGAGAACTTTCATAGATATCTAAGGCATGTATTAGTTCTCCCATGTTGACCCCTTTTTGTCTAGTTCTTTTGATCCCTTTTTGTTAGATAACTAGACAGCAGTGTATTTGTATCCCCGATTCAAAATCTGTGACCAATATCACTCTTCAGTTATTTAATAAAATTTGGAACCGTATGCTTTCACTGGTAAAAAGCCCTCCAGTTATTCATCTGAGTTTTGTTTTTGATTTTGTTCAGCTTGATATTGTTATTGAGGCTGAGAAGCAAGCTGCTAGGGATTTGATCAGACAAAAGAAGAAAGACAGGGCCTTACTTGCTCTGAAGAAGAAGAAGGCACAGGAAGAATTATTGAAGCAAGTTGATACCTGGCTCATTAATGTTGAGCAACAGGTGCGTCAAACTGTTCAAAATAGTGAATTCATATCCTTGATGTGGCAATGTTTATTTATAAAGTGATTGAATTTCTTTTTCAATAGCCTGTAGGGGCTTCTTTTTGTTCAATTAGTAGTTACCATATATTTCTTTATTTTATGATTTCATATTTCGTAGTTGGCAGATATTGAGCTAGCCAGTAAGCAGAAGGCTGTGTTTGAAAGTTTAAAAACTGGGAATAATGCTGTTAAGGCTATTCAAAGTGAAATTAATTTGGAAGATGTCCAAAAATTGATGGATGATACCGCCGAGGCAAAAGCATACCAAGATGTGAGTTCCTTTTAACACGTCTTTCCAATTTTCTTCTGCTTCGGTATCGTTTTGGTTTTGTAGCAACTTTTGTGGCTTTAAATTGAAAGCGTTCAAATATTACATATCTCTGTTCCATTTTATTTGTTGAGGAACAATTTGTTTAATATTTTAAATCAGCTTTCACTTTTGCTTCTCCATTTTAGTCTGGTTCTATAATAAATCATGAAATTAATGCAGCTTGTTTTCTTATGTTTGTCACAAGCTGGCCTTATATAAATTCTAAAGGAGATGAGAATTTAGTAACTAGGATTAGGTGATTTGGGAATATGCACTTTGATGGGGACACCTTGATAGCCTATATTTGATTACTTTTAGATTTGCTCGATCTTGATTGCGAATTTAGATTTAGGTTGATTTGGAATGATATGATGCGGATTTAGCTGATTGATATCAATCAAAGATTTGAAGCCAACTTAGAAGGATAGCAATTCGCCATATTTCTTTTATTAAATATTTTCTATTTAGCTGATTATATTTAGAAGTTTATTTTTTACATTTAGTTTTATTTTCTTCTTGTTTTATTTTGGGATTTCTATAAATAGGGATCATCTTGTGTTGTGATAGGAGGTCGATTATTGTTGAATGAAATAATGTTTGAATTTTCTTAGAGCTTAGATTCAGATTAAGGGGTTGATATTCTGGATAGGGAAGGGTAAGGGTTAACAATGGGTGAGAATCCTTAAGAGCTTAGTTATCTTTTATTCCTCTCATCTTCTACTCTCTTTTCAAATTGCTCAACCATCTCTGCACACTTGATCGCCTCTAACGACGCCAGCCTCTGACGAGCACTCTCCTCCGACATCTCACATGCGCGCCAGCCTTTGACGCTCGCCCACCTCTGACGTGCACCTGCGCCGGCAACTCGAGCCCACATAAGAGGCAACCTCACGAGCCCACACGAGAGGCAACGACACAAGCCCACACGAGAGGCGCGCAAACGATGCTCACACTCGTGCACGTGAGACCGCGAATAGCCAGCAAGCAGCGCGTGCGCCCCGGGAGCCCCCGTGAGCAACGCCCGTAAGCGCACGCTGCTCGCACCAGCGATCCGATAGCTACTCCGGTTTTCCTTATGTTGTTTCTCAGCCCCTCCACTCTCCGACTTCGCTGGCTGCTCTTCGGCTCCATCCGCAACTCACGAGCTCTGCTTCACGCCACTTAACAATTTCGAGCTCGGTATCTTCTGTGGCTACTTCATCGCATTCGAGCTGGTCGACCTCATGCCGAACTTCTACTATTCTCATTGATATAATCTCTCATCAAATCCAACTAATCATTGATCATTTACTTTCAGTAGAATTATTTGCTCTACTCAATTATTCGATTTAGCTCTAATTGTGAGATCATTATTTATTCGAGCAAAAATTACTATTGGATTTTATTTGTGAGACATTTAATCTTAATTTCTGAAATATCGGATTTGATTTATTGAAATTAAATCGACCGTTCTAATATAGTTGATAAATTCTTATTTGTCACTATTCAAAATCATTAAATTTTAAAATATTTAATTTATAGGATTTAAAATCTTATTATCATAAATTTATATTTTAGAAAATATTCTTGTGCTTAATTTAAATAATTTGCTAATTAATTATTGCTGCTTATAAATTTAAATCTTATTGTCATTCCCATCCCACATCACATTTAATACTAAGTGCACATTTCAAAACTAATAAGAAAGTATGTTTAATATTAGCTGGGTATAATATTATAAAAGAATTTGCATATACTAAAATAAATCCATATATTATTCTAATTAAAGTTTCTAAAGCATGCCCCAATTAGTTGGCATAAGGCGAGTGATAATGACCACTATGGGGGTGTTTGGTTCAAACCAAATGCCTTTTATGACCATTGCATTATAAATCCAGAACCCGCTATTAAAATTCTTGAAACATGCCCCTATTAGTTGGGATAAGGCAAGTGATGATGACGACATAAGAGGGTGTTTGGTTCAAACTAAATGCCTTTTATGACCATTGCATCATAATCCCAAAACCGCTGATACCAAAATTTTCATGCCATGTTTGACTCATCTTAATTGTAGTTAAAATCAGGCGTCCAAAGATGAAAATTTTAGCTAGGCTTAGAGCCAGGTTAACAGGCTCATGAATGTACAACTTTCGCACTTGGATAATCGCCTTTTGTCTCTTTTGACCTACTCATTGAAAGTGCACAAATTTGAGATTTATCTAATGCAGCTCTTGAGGAAAAGGCCTACTATTCATCTTTAGATCCACGCCATTAAAATCTCAACTGCTTTGATTTCTTTTGGAGAACACTTCATTTGTCAGTTAAACTTAACTATGCAATAAGAATTAGCGTGCCTACCCGTAAAAACCTGCTGTGTGACTTGGGGCTACGATTCTTCTCCTTTTAATATGGTGATTTAGTTCATGCATCGTTTGGGGACCAACTATTATCCTGAAAGTTGGCCCTATCCCATAATTGCATTAAAATACTAAAACAGTCAAGTGCAGAAGTTACAATCCTCACGTAGGATTGTACGAAACTCGAGTGTGAGGAACATTTCACTGGCATAATGGGAACCACCCATATCGTCAACAGCAGAGAAACTGCTTATGTAGGGCATTTGACAGGCTATGAAATTTGCATTGTCATATTCGTGGCACAAACAAGGCAAAATACATATTAGCATGATGCATTTTATGCTCTTTTGCTGTCAATCTTGTGATTTACAAGTTATGTTTGGTGTTGAATCTCCTTTGTAATTTGCAAAACATCATGATACATCACGAGTTTTACAATAGCTGATTTCTGTTGAAATAATGAGCTGATGCGTTCATACTGCACAATGATTACCATATTTTATAGTGCATACCTTCTATACATTCAACATGATTAAGTTGTCATATTGGTTAACTTACAGTATCTCATGTAACTTCAATATCCTGCTTTTACTTTATCAAAAAAAAAAAAATCCTGCTTTTACAAAATGGTATCGACATCCTGCCCCTAAAATAAAGGAATCTATGCTTTAATTAGTACATAGAACTAGAAAATGTGCATCTAAGTTTCTCATTGGATGTTGCTGCTGTTATTTTTATGTTTTGCTTCTTAATTTTATCCTCAGTACCTGTTGGGTCTCAAGCTGCATTGGTGCTGAAAAGCCCTAAAATGATAGAAACATGAAACTAATATCTTGTTTGAAACTTCAATGAAATGTTTGAATCTTTTTTAGTAGAATGCAATAGTTAGCAGACATATTCAATCCTGCTCTGTTACCAAATGTTTATGGTAAGAGTAAGCTTTTTTTTGAAAATTTATCTTTTTATTGCTTATCGCAGGAAATAAATGCTATTTTAGGGGAACGTCTCTCTGCTGAAGACGAGGAGATTGTTTTAGCAGAATTTGAGAATTTGGAAACTGAGGTATTCTTGAACCAAAATCTTGCAATGTTCTTTTTAAGTGAAAAAAAAAATTACTATTTTAAATTTTATATTCAAGGAAAATTAACTTAATAATATGGCATGATATTGCTTCTAAAAGCTTTTACTGTAGTAAGACATCGAAACAATTCCTCAACTTTTTTGGTTTTGTTTGGCTAGTTGACTATAGTAGTCCTAACCAAAAAATTGACAAATTGACAAATTGACGAGATCTTGGAAAGCTTATTTATTATCATTTCAATAATTTTTAGGCATTGCTAATCTTAGCCTGTGAGCAAAGCAGAGCCTTTGAGTATTTTTTTCTGAGCAAGACCGTATACACGTCTTTTTCATGTTACAAGTCTAATGTCTTTTTTTCTTTTTGTATTCTTTCTAGATAGTAGTAGAACATATGCTTGATATCCATGATTTAAGGGTTTCAAATTCCTTGTCTATTGATGAGTTTATATATAAATTTGCTTACTTTTAACTCAACCTTCCCCCCTAAATCCCAAGTGTTCTACTTTTTTTGATTTTTCGCGTGAACTGTTAGAATAACTTGTGTTTTGCCTGACCACGAATGCTCTCCACTCTGACCAGAAAAATTTGGAAACTCAGTTGACATTGCAGTTGTAACATGTTCATAGCAATGACAAGACAGCCGCTTATCTTTGGATTTCTGAAGTCGTTATTCCTTTGTTTCTACTGACAATTTTATGAATGAAATCATTTACGATCGAATATTCAAACCTCAATAATTCATCTTGTTTTCACTTGCTACAGATTACGCTTGAAAGCCTGCCTGCAGTTCCGAAATCTACGGAATCCGAGGCTCCTGCAGCCAAGGTTGCCGAGGTTGCAGATGACAGTGGGGATGAAGGCCTGAAGCTTCCAGATGTCCCTGCCATTCCAGTAGCTTCTTTAGAGAAAGATGCTGGTGCTTCAGAGGATTTCTCAAACAAGGCACCTAGTAGAGCAAAAGGTCGACTTTGTCTTGTTATTTTACTCTTTTATTTGGGGGGCATTTGTTTCAATGCAATTTTGATAGTATTATTTAATATCAATATTATGTTATTTAGATGTTTATATTATCTAGCATTATTATTATTTTATAGATTAAAATATTAATTATAATAAGAGTTTAGGGATCTAAAAATAATTTGCCCTTAGAATTGCAGCCTCTAGCTTCTCCGTTATCAAATCAAATCCTTTTCTTATTCCAACTGCCCATGCTTCTTTGCCATCATTATCTATTACAGGAGAGGTGAGATTTGATTTTGAGTTATGTTTAAATATCACATCAAAATTTTGTAATTTTTTGTAATATTGTGTAAGTATATTAACGCGCCGTTGCCAGGTCCCAAGTCCCGGATGAGAAACGCGGAGGGTTGCGTTAGGCAGTCGACAGCCAGCGTAAAACT
>JAEMOT010000078.1:153141-179285 GCA_019297695.1 Apostasia ramifera | reverse complement strand
TATTGTCTTTATTGAGAAAACTAAAGAGGGAGCTAAAGCGAAACTAGAGCTTTGGAGGAATGCTCTAGAATCTAAAGGTTTGCATCTCAGTAGATCAAAAACTGAATATATGGAGTGCACATTTAGTCAAGAAAGAAATACTTATATTGGAGATGCGACAATTGGTGATCAAATTGTCAAGAAGAGTGAGCGTTTTAGATACCTTGGATCAATTATACAAAATGATGGCGAAATAGATAATGACGTTATTAGCAGGATTCAAGCAGGCTGGGTAAAATGGAGAAATGCTTCTGGTGTGTTATGCGATAGAAAAATCCCATCCAAAATTAAGGGTAAATTTTATAAAACTGTAGTAAGACCAGCGATGATATATGGTGCTGAATGCTGGCCTGCAAAGAAGAAACATACAAATAAAATAAATGTTGCAGAAATGAGAATGTTAAGATGGATGAGTGGATATACACGAAAGGATAGAATGAGAAATGAGTATATCTGAAAGAAAGTTGGTGTTGCACCAATTGAGGATAAACTTAGAGAAAGTCGGCTTCGATGGATTGGACATCTAAATCGTAGGCCAATTGAAGCTCCAGTTAGAAAAATTGAATTATTGGATTTTGCCCATGTACAAAGAGGAAGAGGGAGACCAAAGAAGACATGGCAAGAAACTATAAGGAGTGATCTTAGTTACTTAAACTTAGATAAGAATTTGGTAACTGATAGAGCGCAATGGAAACAAAGGATTCATGTAGCCGACCCCACCTAGTGGGATTAAGGCTTGGTTGTTGTTGTATTGTGTAAGTATATTGTCAAACTTAATAATTATTACCTCCAGATAATATGATATAACTTTACAGTAATATTGAATGAAATACCCTTGAGTCACAGGATAAATGATGATGAGTTGTTGTTTGCTAATCTGATTGCAGTTTTGGAGGAGCCAATGCTTGCCTGAAAAATGGCACCGATCCAAGTTTGCTGCCTGCTGCGTGCCTGCCTTTGGTGATATTTATATTTGTATAGTGTGAATGAAAGAATAACAATAAAATAAAATGTAATTTTTAACATTTTTCCTACTGTGCTGAACATCTTTTCTGTATTATTTTTTTGGGTCTTTCTAACTATAGTTCTTAGGGATCATACATTTTTCTTACTGTGCTGAGCCCTGATCATTTTCTTTTGAAAAATATTATGCATCTCTAATAATTTTTCAATAAATTAATTAAATTTTAATTTACTGCACAATTTAATAAATTAAAATTTTTAAATTATAATTTATTGATTGATTGATTAATTGCTAGAGCTGTCGTGTAGTAATAGGAATTATGTTTTTTTTTTTAATAAAAAGGAATTTTGTGTTTGAGATCTCTCCCTTCAAAATTCATATAGATTTTGTGATGTCACAAGCAATAATCTACCGCAAGGACAAAAAAATATCTACTGGGAGAAGGAGATTTTAGAATTTTTTTGAAAGTGGAGCTTCTAGAGATTTTACATAATCTATTTCAATCAAATTTAATCATATATGTTCAGTTTATCATAATTCGGATCACAATTAGAACTGATCACTGATGAGTTGAGTTATTTGGGTCAGATCAAATTAGTTTAATATAATTTTTAATCTTGTAAACTCAAACTAACCTGAGATTCAGGCTTAATTTTTTTGCCTGATATCATGTAAGAACTCGGATTGGTTCTTCTCCCAGATTTAAGTGCATATATAACCCATTAATAACCGAAATAACTTGAAAATGAGCATGAAAAATACATAATAGATCTGATCTTTGCTTTGCTCATCTTGGAGTATAAATACATCGAGTTGTCAGACTAAGATCATGGCTATTCGACTTAGCCAGTAACCAGTCAGTCTAGTTAAAATGTAGAACTCCCATCAAAAAGAAAAAAATGTAGAATTGATCCTGGTGACTCCACCCATGTCTGGACTTTTGTGAGACAGGTTGGGTCAGGCCTATCGAGCCTCCAAGCCCATGCCTAGTTCTAGACTAAGTGGTTTGTATCTTGAGGTGTTCCGCCTGTAAGGCTGTAACTCAATTCTCCACTAAAGATATCTTCTATGAATCTACATACCTGTGCCTGAAAAGAACTAGCAGTCACTTGTGATTTCCTAAGGATAGAAATGTATATGAAGTGACTCTTAACAAGCTTACAGGCAAAGTGAAAACAATACATGAATTAATTATTTCGCGTTAGAGAGTGAAAGGAAACTGCCATCTTAATATCTTCAACAGACAACTTCAATAAACTTTGATTTTGGCGACATCCATAATGTCATTATTTTTTTTGAGCAATAACGAAGTTATACTGAAATATTAAAAGGTTTCGTTTCCATTTAAATGTCATAAATTACAAGATAATCACTTATTAGTTTGTGCTACTGCCGTTTGTTGCATTTAGGGAATTACAATAAATTTTAGAGACTACAAAATATAAACAAGAAGTCTCAATCATGATATCATTCGTATAAATAGATAGAAATCAAGTGAATGGTTTTTGAATAATTAAACTTTTATATCTATCAGCTGAATCAATGTAAAATGACCTACAAAATTGAGTTTCAAAGACATTAATAAAAAGAATCTGAATTTCATATCATATCATCTTATCAAAATATTATAATATCTAAACATCATTTTTAAATAATAATTTTATAGTTTTTTTTAAAATTTAAATTAAATAATTATTTTTTAAATAACAAAACTTAATATTAAATTAAATTTTATTTTAATATTTATGTGAGATATAAAACAAAATCAATTTTCTAACTTATCATGTGTATGAAATATAAAATATAATTAATTCTCGTTTTTTAAAGTGCTTAAAATGTGAAATAAAAAAAAAATATTTTTTGCTATAGATTTGTATGATGTAATGTAATGTTTTTCTCTTAAAGTTTGTGTATAATGTGATTAATTAAGTTTTATTTTATACAAGCGAATGAGAGAAACAAATAAAGAATTATAAAGAATCAATAAACAGAAGAATGAAAAATATTGAAGGTTTTTCCTTCGAACCCTACAACAACAATAATGAGTTCCTTGATTACAAAATCTGAACCTGACAAAGATTCAGGATCTCCAGACGATTTAATTTGCCTATGAACTCCTGGGAGGTGCATCCGGTGGATTATCTGTTCTTGGTGGTGGTGATGACCCAAAATTCATGTCAGGGTACACTCCAGGAGGCCTTTCCAGAGGTTCTATAGATAATAACTGGCTTGAATCTCCCACAACATCTGCCCATCCATAATGAGGTTCAGATCTGAAATGAAACAAATAAATGTTGTATGTAAGCTCTGGAATAGCTTGATTTGTGTGTTAAGGACACCAACGTGGTCACATTCCACGAGACATATGGAGTAAGATATGTTAAATCTTTGATTACCAACTTACACAAAAGCATTAGGGTTGAGTAAACTTGTGTTAAATCTAACATAACCAACCTAAAAAGCTTAATATCTAGGAATACATTTTATATTCTTACATGTTTCCTCATGCAAAACTCATTTTCTTTATAGTGTAGATTTCATTCAACATGGGTCTTTTTTCCTTGAGGGGGATGGAGAGGCAAGGCGATAGAAATGATTGTAGAAATATGAGAAAAACTTCTTATATTCCACTCTTATAATTTGATTTGTTTATAATATTTCTCTCTTATTTATAGGAAGATAATTTAATGGCCTAATATGCAAACAACCCATTTGTCTCTTATTCTTGTTAAATATGGCCAATTGTAGCCTTTGTTCCTTCTTTCTATTTGCTAGATGTCCTTTGGGCTGCCATAGAGAATCTATCAAGATTATTTTTCCCTAATTGTTGTTGTTCTCGCCTAGTGGGATCTCGCACTTGAAAGAGTAGGGGATCTAGAGGTCATCCATCCATGAATGCTCTCTCTTGATCCCACAAGTGGTAGTTGCCCTTGAGGTGCTCCCTGGCAGCACTTTCTCAAAAGCTTTCTCTCTAACAACTCTTGATAGTAACCTCTTGAAGTCTTCCATTGGCCTTTGGCTCAGATGTTGTCGAACTCTTGATCTCCCGAGCACTTAAGTAACTCAAGTCATTCGACAGAAGTTCTCTCAAGATGTTGGCACCTGTTAAGCTAAGGTGTTGAGGCTCGAGACTTCTTAGTTTTCTCTTGAGGCTCAAAGCTATTAAGTCGAGGCAATTTTTGTTCAAGTTGCCATCAAGTTTTGTTCTTGAGCCTTGGCTAGGTTGGTGACGTCTGGGTTCTCCTTTACTTCTTAGGCCTTGTTTGCTTGGAGCTAAAAAATCTATCAAACTCTTCTAAAAATAATTTCATTAATATATTATATTTATTTCACATTATACACAAATTTAAATATTAAAACTTAATTTTATTTCGTATCCAACACAAGTGACTTATTGGTCCCTTCTCTCCATTGTACCCTTTCCCAGGTACATTAAACGTGGAAAGCTACAAATTCGGTGAGTCAATAGTCTTTGCGCTTCCACAGATTTTATTAACATTTTTTTCCCAACCACTATCATTGTTGCCTAAAGTGATCTTGAGTTTGATATAGTAACTGGAATTGGGAATTCGAGGTCGCAGCAAATGCCTCTTTTGAGTCCCCAAGGGGTTGTTGCTCTCTAGGTGCTTGACTGGTAGCACCCTTACTAGGGCTTCTTTCTCTAGAATGGTTCTTGTTGGTACCCTTGCCCTTGGCTTTCTAGCTCAAGGTGTTATCGAGCTTTTGATCTCTCTAGCACTCGAATAACTCAAGTCGCTCAACAGGGGCTCGAAGCTTTCTTGGTTTCTCTTGACTCAAGTCAATTCTTGTTCGAGTTGTCACCAGACTTTGTTCTCAAGCCTTGACTCAAGTTAGTGATGTCTTAGGCGCTCCTTTTCACCTCAAGGATTTAAAATCGATACTTTTTTAGTTGAGATTCCTCCTTGACCCTTGTTAAATTTGCCTGGGCCCTTCGGTATTGATCTATTAATTCTCAATAAGCTTTATTCTAACTCTTTAAGGTCTCAATTTCAAAGGCCTTATTGGATGTCCAATTTTGATCCCTTAATCATTATGCTAAAGATAAGTGCTCTAATTTGGGACCTCTAGCTTTAATACCATGTTAAATCTTAGGTAATCAACTAACCTAAAAGCTTAATCTAGTATGTTAATATGTTATGGCGAGAGAATAATTTTAAATTCTTACAATATATCTCCCATAGTTTTAATCCTAAGCGATCTTTAAATCATAAGAATGTGAGTATTCTTAATGGCACAGGAAGTGTGGCTATAGAGAATTAAACTATATTGAATATTCAAAAATAAATCGTTGTGTTAATATATAAGTGTGGCTTCAATCCACTGGTCTAGACATTTGGGTTGATGAGTGTCTATTTACTTGTACATTAGTCCCCCAAAGTATTACTCCCCTAATATGTATTATTAAAGATGTGGACCAAGTGGTTCATATAGACTCTTGCTCCCATAGGTCTTGTATCCTTCTACATGATTGAGAAAAATTCCAAAAGTAAGTGATTGCCTCCAGGTGATTGAATGAACTCTTGTGGACATATACTTGGTAAGTAAAATGACCTATTGGAGTGAGAGTAGATCCAAATTGAATGAATCCCCATGTGGGGAAGTGGGATTGTAGGAGTCCACAGAATTATCCAACATTAGGTATTCGACAATAAGTTGTGTATTTATATTGAGCCTAGCTTGATCCCTCAACGTATTATTCCACTACAACAACAACAACAACAATCACGCCTTAATCCAACGTATTATTCCACTAACAAGTTAATTAACCTTTTCCCTCTTGAAAGAGATTTTTTGATGAAAAAGATTATATATCAGCAAATATTATGGTTTTATCATATGTTTCGCATATAATAACAATATCAAGATCCACAACATAAGCTCCAGAGTATGTCTCTTATGGCAAATCTTAACCTAGCAAAAATATCCCTTTAATAATAAACAACAAAGCAACCGTGAAACTTCATCATGTCAAGTAATGCTTGTCTAAGCTTCAATGATGAAGGAGGAACCTCGGCAAAACAATGGTTGGGTATATTAACCTATCAATAGTGGGAGAACCGTGCACTAACATGCATGGCAAATTCAAGATGAACACTATTTAAGCAAATCAACATCTTACTCATAGTAGGTCTCTTCATCCACCACAATATCCCAGCTTTCTCCGGCCGTGCTCTTACCATATTTATGCACTTTCCTGAAACAAAGTTGCATTAATGATCCAAACAACAGCACAACAAAAAGTCACATTTCAAAAAAATAAAGTCTTAATCCACAACTAGTTATGTCTTTTCCACGTGGGAAAGCTGCAGTCCTGACTGTAGTTACAACATCAATGATCCAAATAGTTTAATTTACATCCCACGAGTTTGAAAAACCATCACTTTATATTTTGGCCTATAACAAGAGTCTTATCATGTGCAAATGACAAAATAAAATTAAAATTATCTGTAGAGAAGTTAAGCAGAGCACATCATACAGTTGCATTAATCTCAAACTAGTTATGATCAATTACAACATCAATGATCCAAGTACTTTGATTAAATCCTACGAGGTTGAAAAGCCATCAGTTTATTTATCAGATTATAACAAGTCTTATCATGTACAATTGACAAAAATAAACATTATAATCATCTGTAGATAAGCTGAGACATACAGTTTTCTGGTCAATAAATCATGATCATAATCAGCTTTTGGGTTCTAAAGGTAGATATTTTGCTTTTCCACTACAACCAAAATGAGGATTAAGAATCATCGTCAGATGAATGGAGAATAACGTTCTAACTTCTCTAACTTATATTTGCATAAAAAAACATGCAAATAACACCAAAAACATAGCCTTAGTTCCAAGCTGGATGGGGATAGTTGTAACATCCCGTGATCTCAATGTAGAAGTATTGTTCGCTTTGGCTTTAGGAAAACTGTGACTTGAGCACTTCCCAGGAGGTCACTCATCCCAGTGCTACTCCAATCATTTTAGGGCCTCTGCTATTTGAGATCACGTTATCTATTTATATAACTCAAGATCTCTCTCCTTTTCCGATGTGGGACGATTCATTCTTGTACCCGGTACCCCTCTCACTACTCATTATTTGGCCTAGAAGTCTGCCAGGAGCCGCACTTTGCCTCAGTATTCCTTTCTCTTAGGACATCACCCGGCGATCACTCTCCGTCCTCTTTGGCCACGAGCGTCACAACAGCTGCGTGGCTTTTTCCTCCACTGAGCTCTATTAAACCCAATGCTTTTTATAAGTCAAGATAAATGACCATATCCAAAGTCACATTTGGTCTACCCTTTTTGACATCTTAACTTGGATCTCCTCACACCTAGATAAAGACTTCCATTTGTCAAAGTGATATGGTCTACCTTAAATGTCCCTCTTTCTTCTTATTCTCATAGGCCTCATTTGGTTGGAGCCTACAAAAACACTCATTATGTTTTAGTATTTAATTGAAATCTAACATAAATTTTAATATAAAAAATCAACTTAATTTCACATCTTAAACAAATCTCAAACTTAAAAATCAATTTTGTTTCACATCCTACACATAATTCAAAAACAATCAATTTTATTTCGCATCTCACACAACTCTTAACATCAAAAAATATTCATTTCACATACAACAACAACAACAACAACCAAGCCTTAATCCCACTAAGTGGGGTCGGCTACATGAATCCTTTGTTTTCATTGCGCCCTATCAGTTACCAAATTCTTATCTAAGTTTAAGTAACTAAGATCACTCCTTATAGTTTCTTGCCATGTCTTCTTTGGTCTCCCTCTTCCTCTTTGTACATGGGCAAAATCCAATAACTCAATTTTTCTAACTGGAGCATCAATCGGCCTATGATTTAGATGTCCAAACCATCTAGGCCGACTTTCTCTAAGTTTATCCTCAATTGGTGCAACACCAACTTTCTTTCGGATATACTCATTTCATATTCTATCATTTCGTGTATATCCACACATCCACTTTAACATCCTCATTTCTGCAACATTCATTTCACATCATACACAAATATCAATACATTTTCTCTCTCCAACTCAAAAAGAACCCAACCAAACAAGGTAGCATTCTCTCATTAGCATAATTTTTATGCACATAATATAAATATCAAAAAGAACATTGCACATTTAGAATAAAGGTGGCAAATTCCAAAACTGCAATTGATTGCAAGTAAATTTTAACAGCATGGAAAAACGGGACAATTTCTTTTTTTTCAATAACATTTTAGTTCTATAAAAAATATATAAAGAAGCTGATTGGTAGAAACAAGTGCCCAAGTTTAAATCTTTATATGAACAGTTTACGATTTTGAAAGCTCAAGAGCGATTAGTGTATAATACACAAGGATATAAAAAATGATGAGTGCTATCAGAATTACAACACATTAATAAGTTCACATATTGGAATTAGAAATAATATCACAATCCCATAATATTCTCTTATCTAAGATACAGGACTAAGGAGAAGAAAGACATACTTAGATCAATGAGAAGAAATGGGAGAATTATGGATACGATGCATGCTTTTACATGATTTCATGTAATTTAAGAAGAAACAAAATTAGATATCTGTTCAGAGTAAAATAGAGATCTGAATGAATGATTGTTGCATTAGGTTTGTAGTCCAACTTATTTTATGCAGCCAAAAAATAGCAACCTGAAGCTAACAAGATTTTTATTCACGAGATTGATTATACATGGCTTAACGACAAAGTCCTTTAATTTTACTACAGTGTCTTAAGTAAGATGATGATAGTATATACCCATTTCCCAAGTGCTCCTCACCCCACGTTCTTGACCAACCTGTAAGAATTCAAATATAATCATTAAAACCACTCCTCAATATATGTTTGTGGTTATACAGGCAGGAAATTTGGCCTTTCTGGCACTAAAACCATTACAAATTATAGACACGCTTTTCTTCAGAAGACTGGTTAAGTATTAAATGTAGTCATACTTTAATAAATTATGCAAAAGTCTTCCAGCCGTTCTTTTTTAAACTTTAACTAAGCACTCGTGGGTTCAAGCTCCGGCCTCAAAATTAATCAAAACTATAATATTTTCAAGTCATATACTATTAGTTACACCAGCATTCACAGTCTACAACAGCAAAGGGAAGGTACAGTCTCTCACACTCTTTCTGTAAGAAATGCAAAACAAACCTTGAAAGAAAGATATGAATCATATGATTAAAGTCTAAATGATAAAAGGCGTAGCACTTAAATGAGACAAAAAAACTTATACGACACAGATGGGCATTAAATAAAATTAATAGTTACTTCAAAAAAATGTAAGTAGATGCTTTTGCCAAATGATAGAAATTACATGAAACACAGACCATCTATGTATCCTTGCAATAAAGGGCAATGACTCAACAACCAACTGGTTCATCAACAAAAAAAATTAATAAATGTATTAGTCCTAGCTCCAAATATGAAAGGGCGACGATGCACGACGATGACAGCTAGAATTTGGAAGGCAGAAGGAAGAATAAAATTAGGAATTTAAGAATTTTCACTCTAGACCCTAGCTCTTTTCTTCTGGAACTTTAAATCAATTCAATTTCATAAATCATGATTCAGATTCTATGAACTAAAAGGGCAAATTAATTTTATTCATCAAGCAAACAAAAAAGTAAAGATTTCAAACCTATAAATAGGAAAATCCCAAATGCCACAATTCTAATTTAGCAAGATAGGACTAAACAAAAATAATTTAAAATTAAAATAATTTATCTTAAAATTAGATAAAATGTAATTTTAAAATAAAATCCTTCAATTTTAGTCAAGTCTAATTAACAGATAACTTTCAAATTCAAACTAATTGACTTGGTCAAAGAGGCTCGACTAGTCATTACTCAACCCAACTAATGACTGACTCAATCCAACTGAGCTAATATGACTCAGTCCAACCAAATAGGGAGTATTAAATCAGCTCCAGTGCATCTCTGATAAACCTGAAATAACGAGCTCCATATGTGTCCACACTAGGTGATCTATCAAAATCTAAGTTACAATTATAATCTCACAAGTGCCTTGGTAATTCCTATGTGTGCACTGTGTGGAGGGAGAAGAGGAATGGGGAGGAATCATTTCAACTACCGAGGAAATCACCGGCTCGTAGTAATTCTGAATGTGAATGATCAAAGAACACCACAAAAGAATAACTAAAAAAGTTAATAATGATAATTAATACTAGGTATTAAACTAAACGTCAGGAGCTGCAAGTCCATGTCTCTGCACTCATTATGCAGGATGCTTCATCGGTGGGCTGAAGTTGTAATGCTAAATGCTTGTCTTATTTGTTTTATGCACATAACAAAGTAATATGGCTGTAAGCAACTTCTATAACAAAATGATGTCTCTATATTGTCGTGCTACTACTACTACTCTACACACATTCAAAAAAGTTCCGCATCTATTGATTGATTATGTAAACCACATAGCAGTTAGGAACCAGTAAAACTATATTGAAGTACAAGGAGAAGTGACCAATCTGTTAAGAACATAAGCAAACTTACGTTCACCAGTAGGGGAAAGATGCCATTTTTCCCCACGAAGTGACCCTACACCTGCAAAAAAATTCTCCTCCCATTTGTCTCCCCATTTAGTGCCTAGCTTAGCTTGTGCTGCCCATTTATCAGTCCTATGAAATAAAGTAATGAATTGATTAATACACAAATTTTCTAGCAATAAAAAGCCAATTGTTAATGGGGTGTGTACGTGTGTATGACAGAGAACACATCACATTTTTATTTGATTAGAGAAAGAGAACAATAATCACTATAAGATTTAACGTGAGAACACTTCATCTCACAATTGCTACAAGCCAGACAACTAAGTTAAAAAGTGGTTTAGGTTTCCTTTACATAAAACTTACTAACTCTAGATGGATAACAAGAAAAAAAAACTTCTCTGCTATTCTTTCTCTTCATCCAGAGGACTTTAGAAGGTCAAACTCACTCGAGATTGCTAGCTATATTCACCACTGGATCTTACCATTGACAATGACCTTATTAGAGCACTCCGTTCTTTCTGTGAATCTCTCTTTACAGTAGCCAGAATTATGATCACTCTACTAGAAGTATCATCGTTGCTTTTCTCCTCCCATCATATAATAAGGAGATGGAGCAACAATTTTGTCCTTGAATTGCCGAGAATGTACATGTCATCGTCCTAATGTGGTCATTTCTGCATAATGGCTTAATAGAAGACTGATGTTGCCACTCTTACATAACCATTTTTTCGATCATTTGTATCTTCTAGAAGCGCGTTGTTTTCAAACCCAGAAACCTCTTCTTAAAGAACTACTTTAACCCAAAACTTATTATATGGATTTTTAAAAGCTACATTTTTGTATTACAAATTGCTTTCATGTTTCACTGAGCATCTTTATAAATTTATGGGCAAATAAAATCACTATTACTAATACTGTGAAGATCTCTATTCCTATTCCATTATTTCTGATTTATTGAAAGTAGAATCTTGCCCTGATTTGAATAGGTAATTTTTCAGTTATTTTAAATCTAATTAACTTAAAAGCATAACAAATAAATTTTACTAGAAAAATTTATAAATTGTCACAAAATTAACCCTAAAATTGTTACATTTCTATTGCGAATAATCTGCACTTATTTCAAACAACTTATTCCGCATCATTTATTTATCTCAGGTAAATTTTAAATTGGTAAAATATTGCATGCAACCACTGAGGAATAGCTTTTCTAACAATGATACAAATAATGCATAGATCATATGAAGAATATAGAAAATAACAATAAATTGATAGGTTCTGTAGAAAAGCAAACCATTTGTTAACGGATCCTCTTCCATCATATTCCTCCCCCCACTTTTCCCACCATGACTGATCATTAAGAGTTCCATACTTGTAAGCTCCTTTTTTAGTCCAACCTTTTGCATCATACCTCTCCCACCTAAACGACCACACATTTAAAATTTTAATTTCATAAAGAATCTAAATTTCTGATACAGATGAGTATTTAATAGCAATAATTATATACTATGCTTACCAATTCTCATACCATTCAGCATTTTCAATGCCTGATTTTGCTTGTTTCTGAGCACTCCTCTCTATCCTTGCAAGATTACTACAAATAACAGGGTATAGTTCATTCGTAAAAAACAATAAATAGCCCTAATAACTATTATAACAATAGTGGGAAGACCGATTCGTAACTCAGAATTGCCTAAACAAGGAAGTAATTATTATGCAAGGCAATATAATATCATGTGATCCTATAAATCAAAGTAATCTCCCTCTATATCTATTACCGTGGAAAACTCATACCTTCATGCCAGTATATATGAAACATGTTCTAGTATATTCATAGCAGCAAAAACAGGTCACCAGATCTTTCCCAAAAAAAAAGGTCAGTGGAAAGGGTGATAAATCAGAGTGATTGATTTCATACATAGCAATTTTGGACAATATGTTGAGTGCCCTCAGCTACAACAGTAGTATTGGTGGTTTTGAATAACACCATTCATTTGTTTGATTGGAGTATATCCAAAGGTATTTTCATCTTTTCTTCATGGTCCAGAAAAACACAATTCACCTGAAATTGGGCTATCCATGACCTGTAGAGAAGATCAGAGAACACAGCAACAGTGGAAACCCAATTATGCCTTGTGTAGTTAGTTTGGCCATGCCCTAAGCTGTTAAACGGATTCCAAAGCTAGCTCCTTTTCAGACAAACAAAACTAACATCAACATTTTATTTCATCTATTTTCTATCAGGAGTGGAAGTAAAATATGGTGGTGGACATCAAAATTTCACAGTTAACTGTCTCAACTATCGTCATCAACGGTTAAAATCTAACCAAACGTAGAGTTCTTAATACTGCTAATCTGAGCAATGAGCAAGATAGATAATAGCCATGAATATGTTAAAGTGAAAATTTTCAAAGCTAAAATGCAATGTACTTTGTCTCGGTCATCTTCAGTAGTGAACCTTATAGAAGAAACTAAAGCATAAATGCATCATTAATCATGAATCACATCGCAACGTGATTGCTGCAATCATTATATGCAACAGAACCCACATTATCTTGATTACAGCTTGGTATTTTGATAAATATGGATATCAGTGGAAAACCTGAAAACTTAGGGATGTTAGCACAAAATTTCATTTTTTGGTGCCTAGATATCATAAAATTATACTACTATAGTAACCAACAATAACAACCACCACCAAGCCGTAATCCCATTAGATATGGTCAGCTACATGAATCCTTTGTTTCCATTGCGCTCTATCAATTAACAAATCTTTATTTATGTCTAAGTGAGTAAGATCACACCTTATAGTTTCTTATTATATCTTCTTTGGTTTCCCTCTTCTTTTCTGTACATGGGGAAAATCCAACAATTCGAT
Organism: Apostasia ramifera; assembly: GCA_019297695.1. Lineage (NCBI taxonomy): Eukaryota > Viridiplantae > Streptophyta > Magnoliopsida > Asparagales > Orchidaceae > Apostasia > Apostasia ramifera. Next base: position 165,865 of record JAEMOT010000078.1, on the reverse strand, counting down.
TTTCTTAACTGGAACTTCAATCGGCCTACAATTTACATGTCCAAACCATCTAAGCCGATTTTCTCTAAGTTTAACCTCAATTGGTGCAACTCCAACTTTCCTGCGAATGTACTCATTTTCAATTCTATCTTTTCGTGCATACTCACATATCCACCTTGGCATCCTCAATTTCGTAACACTTATTTTATTTATATACTCTCTTTGTAGGTCAGCATTCAGCACCATATATCATCGCTGATCTTGCTAGAGTTTTATAAAATTTACTCTTAAATCTGAATAAAAGTTTTCTATTATACAATACACCAGAAGCATTTCTCTATTTTACCTATCCTGCTCTAATCCTACTAATAACGTTATTATCTATTTTACCATTATTTTGTATGATTGATTTAAGGTATCTAAAGCGTTCATTCTTCTTCATAATTTGATCATTAATTATCACATCATCAATATAAGTGTTTCTTTTTTGACTAAATATGTACTTCATATATTCAATTTTTGATCTACTGAGACGAAAACCTTTATATTCTAAAGTATTCCTCCAAAGCTTAAGGTTTGCTTTAGGTTCCTATTTAATTTTATCAATAAGGATATTATCGCGAAAAGTATACACTAAGGCGCCTCATCTTGGATATGTCCAGTCAAAACTTTCATAACCAAAGCAAAAAAAAAGGACTTAACGCTGAGCCTTGAAGTAAAACAACTGTAATAAAAAAATCTTTAGTCAAACCTCCTTGTGTTTGACATAGGTAACACATTTTTTATACATGTCTTTAATAACTTAAATATAAGCAATGCAAATTCTTTTCTTTTCTAGAACTCTCCAAGGTACTTCTCTTGAGACTTTATCATAAGATTCTTTCAATAAAAGCCAAATATAAATTTTTCTTTCTCTCCTTAAACTTCTCTATTAAACTTATTCATAAATGAATAGCTTCCATGGCATAAAACTAAACTGATTCTCAGATACCTTAGTATCATGGCGTAATTTATGCTCGATCGCCTTTTTTCAGAGTTTTCAAGTATGACTTATTAATTTAATTCCTCTATAATTGACACAATTTTGTATATTATTGTCTTTATTCTTATAAATAGGTATCAATATATTCTTTCTTTATTCATTTGGCATGTCTTTAGTCTTTAAAATCATATTAAATAACCTAGTGAGTTAAAAAACTCCTTTATTCCCCAAGCACTTTCAAGTATCTATTAGAATGTCATTCATTCCTAATGTTTTTTTTATACTTTATTTTTTTTAAATCTTTCTAAACTTTAACTTTACTGATACATCGAATATAAGAATAATTCTCTTTTTTGGGTGTAGAATTCAGTAAGATCAATTATATTTTCACAACTTTCATTAAAAAACAGTTGAAAATAACTCATCAATTTATCTTTGAAACTTCATTAAACAACTGTTAAAGTAACTCATTTATTTATCTTTGATATCTTTTTCTATAAAAAGTACTTTTTGATCTTCATTCTTAATACATTTTATTTAAATTAAATCTTTAATATTTCTGTCTGTTGCCTTGATTATCCTATATATCTATCTTTTTCTTTTTCTAGTGTGAAGCGTCTTATATAAATTCTTAGGCTCTATTTGGCAACTGGCTAAAAAAATGGTTTATTTTAGTCATGACCAAAATATTAAATTTATTTTTAAAAAATCTTTAAAAATTATTTTATATCTCATCCTACACAAATTCCAACATTAAACAATCACTTTATATCACATCCAATACAATTTTTAATATAACTAACTCGCTTTATTTCACATCATACACATTTTTCTAAAACTTTTCACAAAAAAATTTTCATACCATCTTTTTTCCTCCAACCAAACAGAGCCTTAAAAACCATATTTTTTACATTACAGATTGCTTTCTTAAACTCTCGTTGGGCCACTTTATATTTCTCTCACTTATTCTTATGTTTTATTTTAAATCAATCTTCATAATAAACATTTTTTTTTCTTAATTTTCTCTTATACATCATTTTTCCACTGTCAAGCATCTTTATTATTTGAAGTCACTCCTTTAGATTCTCCCGGTATATTCTTCGCCACCGTAAGGTTACAGCTAGCAATCGTCAGCCACATAAGATCAGTTTCCTCATTGACGTTCCACTTCCCAAATTTTAGAACCTTTTTCTTAAAGATACATTTGTTCTCATTCTTTAGATTCCACCATCGAATCTGAGGATAGTGTTTTGGCTTATATTCCTTCCTCAATGCTTTAACTCAGAATCTAAAACCATTCATCGATGTTGAGTGACCAAAAAAAAGAAAATCCAAATGTTTTCCTTAGCTATTACTTGATTATCCCATGCAGAAAGTTCAATTATCTTCTTTCGATCTTGAAACACTGGTCTGCAAGCAACTTTACAATTTCATACCAGAAACACGTGTGATCTATTATTCTCAAATCAAATATTGAATAGATACAATAGTGAAAACTATATCAAAAAATTTCACTAAATTTAGGAGTACCAAGTACCACATTATCCTTCAAAATTTTCCCTTTTTTTTGGAGTAACTAACCTACATGAACCACAAAAACATATTTTAACTCCGGAAACATGTTTACCTACCTAAAACAACCCTAAAATGCAAGTACTACATTTGGCACCCTTATATTAAGTATTGTTTCAAGCCTTCAGCCAAGACTATAGTTGAATTATGACTAACCTAAGCTTAATTTGAGCAAATCTAACGATAGTTTCACAAGCATTGTTCTGGCCTCTCTTCACCGACAATGAAGGTAAAGATTCACACATCATGAATGGGCACGAGAGGCCCCATATACTATGGGATGGGGGGGCGTGTGCCTCCTTCTCTATCAAAAAGAACACGCACAACACCATGATGGGTGTTGTCAGTCCCCCTTTGCTGGCTATAGGAGCCGTCACCAGCACTAAGGACGACGTTCCTCCAGCATCAACCTTTTTTTCAAAATGGCCAAATGGTACCTTACAAGTTAACAACTATAGGATGACACATGAAATATGCATGCATTTTACAAGTGGCACAAATTTTTTTTATTCAAACAAGTGGTATGGTTAAATAACCTGTTTCAATGTTTAATATAAAATAGGCCTTTTGTGGATATGTAGGTAAATCATCCCTTTTTATATTCTCCATCCTTGGCTTACAAATGTAGCTTGTTAAGTTTCTGGTTACCAACTGACCTAAAAGCTTAAGCTTACAGGTCATGGCCCAGTAATAATTTTATATTTTAAAACGCTCCCTCACTTACAAGCTTATTTATTTTGCAGCATAAAGTTCAGAATAGGCATTTTATTTTAACCCTTATGCTAGAGATAAATTGGGGTTGCCAAGGTTCGAACTTGAGACCTCCTAGCTTTAATATCATGTTAAGCCTCTGGATACTAATAGACCTAAAAGCTTAAGCTTGCAGGTCATGACCCAAAAATAATTTTATATTCTAATATAGCCATTATAAATGAACATATACTGTGGTCTTTTCTGTTAATAAACATCAATAAACTGACCCCGTATATTACTGAGAATTAATAAAGAAACAAAACCAGTTTAGCACTTAAATGAGTATACACAAGTATGCAAGAACAAATCTGTCCACTTACATATACACAAAGGCTACACTTCACGAAATATATACATGTTTGAATGCATTCAGATAATTGTATTTAGATATTGGACCTCCATTCATCTTGATAAAGAACTTCTTGCCATGTCTCCCACCAAGAATCTCCTTCAGCATTCTTCCCAGACTTTTCTGCACCTGAAAAGTAAATTTCAATAAAAACACATCTTGAAAAAGAGTTTTTGATGGTAGCATGACATAAGCACACATATGCCTTAATCCAATGGTATATATTTCATGAAATCAAGTATAAAAGATCAAACACACTTTCAAGAACATAAAGAAGAAAAGTAAAGTAAATTGACCAGAATTATGCAACATATAAAATTATGCAACATAATTGACCAAAAGAGAAGCAAAGTAAATTGGTATAACTGTAAGGAAATAAAAAATAAACTTTATGCAAGATGCTACAAATTTTTTGCTTTAAATTAGCATCGACAAACATTGACAAAGTAATTTTATATTAGAAAAATGTATTTTTACCAAAAGTAATCATTTCGTGGATAACAGTAAATGCATAAAATAAAAGTAAAGGTAAATATCACTTAGATCCCTGAGATTTAGAGGTAATATCAAGCAGGTCTATGATTTCAAAAATATTCACTTGGGTCCCTAAGATTGACGTTTAAGTTTCAATCAGTTCCTTTTTATTTAATTTATAATTTTTTCAGTTTTTAAATAAAATTTATATTAAAATTAAATATACAAGTATTAAATGACTAAAACACCCTTTTGTCTCTCCCACCTCTGCCGACATTATTGCGTCAATGGCGCGTCAGATAAGCACCAGCACACGCAGAGCGACGTGCCGGACCTACGTGAGGACCGGCGCAAGCAGGGCACACTAAGGTCATGCAAGCGCCGACCAAGAGCATGCAAGCCTGGCGACCGCCTACAAGCAAGCGCCGCTTGGGCAGGGAGCAGGCCCTGCGCGTGTAGGCCACATGCTCGCTGACCCTGCGTGTGCGTTGGCCACTATGCGTGCGCCAGCCCCTATCCATACAACTCACGTATGTGTGTAGGCCGCCTGACCCCTATGTGTGTAGGCCGCCTGCAAGGCTGGCACAGGCACGATCAACTGTCCCTCGCGTGCAAGTCCGAGGCGGCGCTTGCACGGCCTACGCGTGCCGATCCCTCGCGTGCAGCCTCCTACGCGTGCGCCGGTCCCTCGCATGCAAGTCTGTTTCAGTGTGCCATTGATGTACAGGTCCCACAACACTGTCGGAGGTAGGAGACGGAGGGTAGTTTTTGTCATTTTATATTATATATATATATTAAATTTAAATAAAGATTTTATTTAAAACTGAAAAAAATTATAAATTAAGTAAAAATAACCTAATTGAAACCTAAATGTCAATTGTAGGGACCCAATTGAAGATTTTTTGAAATCGTAAACCTACTTGATATTATCCCTAAAAATCAAAGACCTAGATGATATTTACACTAAAAGAAATTTCACTTTAAACTCCACCCCATCCGTTTTGAGGCGACTATGTTACTCATTTCATGAGAAACCTCTGCATTCTAATCAAATCTGATGTGGCAATTGTAAACAAAGCAAATACAACAGCTTTCTACACTTTCCAAGATAGACATCTTCTGCAAAAATCCAACTTAGTCACGTTCCAACAATTTTCTTTTCTCAAATGATGGTCACAAGCCCATCATCAGTATATTTAAAGCCTATGTCTTCGGTAGCAAGATTGCTCAACTCATACAAAGGCAAGATAATACTCCAAACAAATGAATTGGGATATTTGGGAGCCATTACAATATCATTGCTTGAAGCAAATCATTTGGTTAAAAACATTGTTATTAAACATCAACAAATTATGTAGCATTAAAACGCACATAAGAAAAGATGGACAGGCCATCAGAAAAGTTACGACTATTACAGTTATAGCCACAAACTTTTGCCTGCTGAACCTAAATTGCTACATGCTAGACCTTTGAGCCAGATATCTTTTTGATGCACAAATATAACAATATTTATTAACATACAAGTGAGCAGTTCATGCACATGCTTTGGACGGCTACCCCATTTTAACTAGTGTTAAGATGTAGTTCATACAAAAGCAAACTGATAAGACCATTAAACTCAAAAATGAAAACACTTGGCAATCACAGATGAAGGCATCCTAGGAAAGTAAAGCTATTATTCACTAGCTTTATAGCATCCTATTTAGCAAATCATGGAAACACTCGTACAGAAAAATTTTCACAGTTCCAAATTTACTTATGTTATTGCAGCCATTTCAGTAAATAATGGATATTAGCTGCTATTAAATATTGCAAAAGGTTACTGTGAAGAGCTCATGCAATATACGCACGATGGATACTCTTAAACTAGCTCGTATAACAGCAGAACTGCCATGAGCCATACCTAATTCTTTATATCCTGTCCAATCACTTTTCTCCCACCACTGTCAAGAAGAACAAGTAAGCCAGGTAAGTCGACCTGATGCAGTAACCATTAAAGATACAGCACAATCGTTCCATTAATTTTTTTTATATATGGTAATTGATTCTAGAAAAGGAATTAAGACTCAGTAGGAAGTTTCAATAAAAACTACCAATAGAATCCAACTTTCTCATGCTTAAGAATCTAACTTACGCATAAGAGGGGACTGTTGTTACTCTTTAAATTTCTACATACAAACCTTTGGAATGAAGCTCACATAGAACTGCTGACAACAACTTTTGAAAGAGGAGAGGGGAGAAGACTTTTATTATTAAATGTCTTATAAATATTCTTTTTAGCAATTCTTCGGATGTGCCCATCTACTAAGAATGCTACTATAAACTACTGGCATGTACGTAAAATGGACATATGAGAATCCTCAACGGATTCATACAATTAAAGTGGAAAAAACATACAGTTTCTGTCCATTCAGTGGAACCATCTTGAGATCTACCTCCCATTTTGGTCCATCGACACTTGTAGCCATTTTCCCCACGTTCTTCTCCACTTTCCCGATGCCATGTGCTACCATCTTTATTTATGCCAGATTCATTAACATGTTCATCCAACAAGTTGATACCCCATTCCTTTTCACTAGCAATACCAGTGTCTATAAGGAAGATGTCAAAGAAGTAAATATGCATTTTTAAAAATTGCATGTAACATAGACAGAAAAATCAAATCAGAGTAGGAAAAACAGATGTGGTCACATAATTATTTACATAAAATTGAACATGATCCTGCTACACTTGATATTCCAAAAGCATATGTCCTAAATTGTGCAGTTATGGGATGAGCTAATAAATTCCATTACGCTGTTGTTTCAAAGTGAATCAAACCTCTTTTAGGTGGAGTACAACGAGATTGAGGAACACTGTTTCTTGGGCTGCTACATCGAGGATAAAAATCTTTCTGCTTGGATAGCCTTTTTGATCTACAGTTCATGAAAAAAACACGGAAAAAGATATCAGATTTTCAGAAGCATCAGCTAAATATAATGGCAGTAGGGAATTCTCTATGAAGGCGATCCTTATAATTACCGTAAAACTCTTTATCTATTTCCTGATACTAATTCATGACATTCATTTCTGTAATCTCCACCCAATTATTCTCCAGAATAATTGAATAAGGCCTCATTTGGTTAGGTCCCAAAATCCCTCAAACCCCTCTATTATATTAATATTTTATATTTTTTTCTCATTATATATCAATTAAAATATTAAAATTTAACTGTATTTCATATACTACACAACTCTCAAACTTAAAAATTAATTTTATTTCATATCTTACACATTTCAATTAAAAAAAATCAATTTATTTCACATTCGACACAATCATTAATAATAAAATAACTAATTCACTTCATAATATTAAAATTATTTTCTTCTTATTCTATCTTAAAAAATTTAAAACATCTCCAACACAAACTTCAACCAGATCGTTAAAGTTTACAAGCCTGTTTGGTGTGGGGTGGGGTTAACTAACTTGGGTTAAGAGGAATCATCCCCATAAGTAATTTAACCTAGCTGGGATGAGGAATTATGTTCGACTGATTATTCAAAATTTATATTTTACTCCACCGGCTGAGATAACCCCATTTATCCCCAAGCTTTAACCCAGGGTCAGACGGGGTCAAGGAACAGCAGAATTAACGGGGTAGCAGGGGTAACAGGGGGATTATTATCCAGGGTTTACCAGATGTCTCTATAAATGAGTTCGGATGGTTAAGGGGTTTAAGTAACTTAACCCCACTAACCTATGGTTGCCAATAAGGGGCGTAGTTCGTCTGGAATAAAAATTATTAAACACAGTTTCTATCAATAAATAAATAAAAATATTAAACGCAGAAAATGGCCAAAATGGTAGAGGGCCTATACGTCCCGAAGCATGACAAGAATGTACCCCATTTCATTCCACTGTACATAGATGATTACACACAATGGACGATGCTATCAAGTAAAACCATCAAGTAACTAAGAAGTGCAATCTTATGAATCAATCTTTCAACTAGCAACTCAATTGTTGAGAAGCAAACAAAATGAAAAACCATGGATGAAAGGTACCGGGAGGAAGGGAAGGGCGTGGCCGGCGTGGCCCTAGCTCGGACTCTCCGTGAACTTTTTTTAACCTCCAGCCGCCGCCACTCCTCGAGTGTATCGGCAGCGGTCTTCCCCGGTGAAATCTTCCGCACCTCCGAGTCTGAGCAGAACCGAATCCGTAACCTGGCCCGCCTCTTTCGGAGCTCCAGGGACTGTGGCGCAGGGGTTGCACCGACCCTCTTCATCTTCAAGCCCAGTTGCAGCAACGCCAACCCGCTGGAGCTTGAGGCCATGGATGCAAGCTCAAGACTCAAAGAGAACGAGCTTCCGACGACGATGTTCGGAGCGGCGAAGGTTTTATCGGAGCATTCTTTCTAGGCGGCGGCGGCGGCGGCGTACGAAAGGGAAGGAGAGAGAGAGAGAGAGATCGAAGCAGGAAAGCAACGGCAGTGATGAGATCTGGCTTGCTCCTGGCTCGGGGAAAATCTGCATTATGGTTCGGCGGGTGAGCCGTGTTGGGCCCCATGATGGCCCGGACCAGGCCAATCAACCAGCCGAGTCGCCACGTGGACACACGAATCGCTAGGCATTCGAATGTGGAATGGGACATTTGATGAGCTGTCTTACTGCGTCGTGACAACTGGGCTCTGGCCCCTGGGCGAGTACCGAGCGCCATTTTCGAATCAGCCACGTCATCAGCAAAGAAATTATTGAGTTTTTATTTTTTTATTGTGAGAAATCCAACTGTCCCTGTAGACGCACGGGACCTTCGGCGCTCAAAGCCAAGTAACAGCAAGGAAATATTATTTTATATTATTTTCTTATAATTTTATACAAATTTTTTCTGAGTATTTTATTTTAGTTATATATAAATTATGTCAAATAAATCTACTTAAATAAAAATAGAAGTGTTACAATTTGTCATTGCCTTCTTCTGAAAACACACAATACATTGCCATCTATGCAGGTACTTCTTACGAATAATAATTTAAATGATGTGGACCTTAAGCTCTTGGTAATATTATTAATTTGAGTTATGTGACTATTTGCTCTGTCACGTTGATTATTTCCATATTTATATGATTATATGAAATTTTATACTTATGATTTCGTTGCTATGTATACTCCTATTTATTTCATAGACATGCTTCATATTAATGAGATGCATTTATTATATATATGATTATTCAAATAATTTAATTTCAAAAAAAATTATTAAAATGATGCTAAGCTATAATAGTATTACAAAGAGAACTGAGTAAGAACCTTATGGTTCTTTGGGAGTACGGTGTCTTGAATCTGTAATGACTCATGATCAATGAAGATGTGGAGTAATATTTTAAGTAAAACTGAATGACCGTGCACGTAAATGTTTTATTTGGTATGTTGAGTTTAATTTATTTATTAAATTCTATGATTAGACTGATGTTATTTTTATGAAATTAAAATTACAGATTTACAAGTATAATACAATCGTGAGTTCAGCAAAAAGGAGAAAAGGCAAATAATGAAACACATTTTTTATATTTAATTGTGAAAAAAAATATTTTTTGGTAAATAGGGAAAGTTAATTAACTCGGAACTCAATTTCTATCGGCGATTGAGATGCCACACAAATGCTCTTTTAATATTTAATATTACAATTATTTTTTTTTGATAAGATAATATTACAAATTTTAAAAATCAATATGGGCAACAAAAACTCATCACATCTTGTCTCATATTGAGTTTTGTTAACTCGCTCTGTGAATAAGAATAAATAAAAAAGAATCGACTAAAAGAGTTTGAATCTATGTTATGTGGCAAAATTGTTGAGTCAGTTTGACTTGACGAGTGAGAGAGATTGAACTAATTATGCCCCCCTTAGGTTTTCGAACATAATTGTCAAATGGCCTAGGAAAGGACCCGGCTGAGGGGGAACCACAGCAACCGAAAATCAAGTGAGCCAAGTTAACTGAATTGTTTAGTCGACCAAATAATTTATCTTTATTTCTTGCTCATTATGCCCATGTAATTAATTCTGGCCATAAGAATCATGCCTCCCTAGTATGATTCGCAAGCCTAAGATGGTACGCGTCCCGCATCTCGGGAAGCCCTGGCTATTGGTATGGGCTTGCTGAATAGCAACCCATACCTAAGCCGCTTACTCATTAATAAATATCACCTACTCCACTCCCTCTCATGACTAATCTACTCTCAATAAATATCATTATTTAATGCTTGAAAGAGGTTAGACCATTTTTTTAAAAACTGAAGGAACAAAAGGGGAGGTCGATCAATAAAGATTTTCCTCGTCACTTATTCGGTTTCCCATCTAGGTCGTTGGCACGCACAACCCAAGCTACCTCTGTGTTTGACTCAATCTTTCTGTGATAATCAAGTGCTAAATCAACTTCTTTTCTTTTCCTTGCAAATAAGGAACTCCAAAGTTCCCACCTCCTCTCTTCACTGCTTTGATCAATCTAAGTTTTTCCAAACAATTTATTAATCCTAATTACATGATTTAGGATGGCACAAAACGAAACAAATAAGAACTAGAATTCCAGATAGAGCTTCGTCCAACTTTGAGCACGGCACCAGTAATGATTGGCATCCACGTATAGCCACGTCAACTGATGCAATGCTAGTAGCCCAAAATTAGCCACGTCATCCACAGAGATGGCGCTGAGTCCTCACTCGTGTTGACGGCCTCATGACGAATCTCATTCGGACCTCCTCCTCCGACTTTGATTTAATCCTAAAGAGACAATCACCCACATGACAAAACTTTTTAAAACATCACACTCTTTATAAAATTTAAATTATATAATTATTTAAACAAACATGTAATATTTGATATTATGAGTGACATATATGTAAACATTTACATTTGATTTGGATCTACATTATTAGAATTTAAGATTTTTGATTTGCCATAAGGTAAGGAACCATCGACCTGATTTATTTTCTTTCTCATCATTCTATTAATTTTGAAAATTTAAAAATAATTTATTTTAAATACTACATAAAATTTAATATAATAAAATATTTTTATTTTATATTTTATATAAATTTAAATATAATTAATTTAATTTTCCAACGCATAAGTGTTCCAAAATTAATTTATAAATATATATATATTACATAATAATGCCTTAACTGCGTTTGTTATGGTCAAAATTAGTATTAAAAAAAAAGTGAAATTATTGTTGGGTTAACTTTAGAAACTTAACAAAATTAGGAATGACAACGGGGCGAGTTTGGGTTGCGTTTAAAAATATTCATACCCGCCCCGATATATATTATTTATTACCAATACTCACCCCATACCTATTTCCGCCCTGCCCCGTCCCGTCCCTATTCTAGTTTTCACAAATCCATACCCACCCTGTTTTCTCACTAATGTTAATGAAAATCGAATTATTTTACTCTATTTGAAATAACAAAAATCGTAGTCACATAGTGAATATTACACTATGAAAGCAAGACCTTATATTTCTTCATTTTCAATGCACTTTTTTTACTCTATATAAACTTATATAAAAATAGATAAAAATATATGCATAACGGGGCGAGGTGGGGCGGGTATAGTTGATTCATATCCGTACCCGCCCTATTTCATAACGGGGCGGGGCGGAGCGAGTTGCGGCTCGTAGGTAAAATTTGAGTACTCATACGCCCGATCGAGACGGTTTAATCAGGTACGAGTACAAATTGCCACCCCAAAACAAAATATGAGCTAAACGTAGGCCTTTTAAGATTCTATTGTGTTAACAACGTGAAGCCAACCCAACTATAGGCCACAATTGGCTCATCAACTATGGGCCACAATAATTCTAGATTGGGCCGAACTGTGCATGTAGCAGTGCCCAGAATCCAGTGGCATCAAATCTAATTTGATGAGTTCAGTCTCAATTTGAATCAATCTAGTGCTTCAATTTTAAGTCGAGCTTAGTTCATGTTAATTGAAGCAATTCGAGATAAATTTTAAGCTCCATCGAGCCTAATTATTGGGTTCATTTTTTTAATTGATTATACAATACATATCATATACAAAGTTTTCAGAGCATGATCAGGTTAGCAAGTCGGACTGAATTCGATTATTATATTTATTTAGTTGTTCAATAAAATTAAATTAGTTCGGCTAAAAACTGGTTCAATCAGTGAATTGGATGGACCGATCAAATAGGCCAAAATTTATAAATATGAAAATTGAACATGATTAATGCTTATTAATGTTTTATATTCTTGCTATCAAAAATAAATTTTTATATTTATTCAATTCAGTTTATTTGATTATTTATGTAAATTAATAGTTACAATTTAATTAATAGCATGTTAATTAATGTTCTTTAGATTTGCAATGTATTTATAAAATTATCTGATTAAATCGTTAACCGATCACTTGACCGACTTATCCTTTAGTTCGGCTCCGAAAACTTTGATTAACTTTACTCAAAATTTTTTATAAATAAAATACTATATATATATAAATACATATTTCTATATATATACACAAATATGTATTTAAATATATGCATATAATTTTAGCAAAGAAATCAATTTAGGAGGCGTTTGGTTCAGTGTTATCTCAATGTCAATGTTATTTAGATGTG
>JAEMOT010000078.1:111710-136779 GCA_019297695.1 Apostasia ramifera | reverse complement strand
ATTTGAAAGTTAGTAGTTATGTTTATGTATCAATCTATGCATAATATTTATTTATTTATATACATATACAAATATATATTTATGTATATATGTAAATATATGGGCACAAAATAGGAAAATCAGTACATTTGTTTGAGGTGTATATTACATGTTATGTCGAAACTTTTTTTATTTGATTCTCAATTATATTCAAAGTCATACTACTCTTGGGCAAATGAACGACTATGTGATGGGAAAAGAAAATATTTATAGTTATATATATATGTGTGTGTTTTTATTTATGTATATATATAAATACATATATATATATATTTATATCTATATATATAATTTGTACTTATATGTAAAAATAAATGCATACATATTGGTATAAATACTTTTTATTTTGGGATTTAATATTTTAACTGAGGGTCAAATTTTACACTACAATACGAATTATGTATTGCTATCATTAAAATAATACTTTTCCTTTAGCAAACACATGTTCAAATTTTTATTAGCTCCCTTAATTACATCCTATTATGCAAAATCAATTTGTAATATAAATGCTAAGCTCAAAATTAAAATTATTTGATTTTAAATTAATTTTACTTAAAATAACTAAATTTTAAGTTAAGGGAGCGTTTGGTTCGTCGTTATCTTGGTATTATATTTTGTAATCTAGATGTCTTCTTTTGACTAATAATTTTATAATCTAAATAGAAGATTATTTATAGATATTATTAAACCAAACAGTTGTTTTCTCTAAATAACATAACATCAAGATAACATTGAGCCAAATGTCCCCTAAGGCCCTGTTTGGCACAAGAACCAAAACAGGACCAAAATAGTACTAATTTAAAAAATAACAATAATAATAAAAAATAATTTTTTTAAATCATTTTACACAAATTCAAATATAAAAAATATTATTTTACTTTACATACTCAATAATTTAAAATAAAAATATCAATTTTATTTCACATTCTAGACCAAAATATTCAAATCGAGTATTTTAATCTAAGATGTGAAATAAAGTTTATATTTTTATTAAAAATTATTGAGTATGTGAACTAAAATATTATTTTTTATATTAAAATTTGTGTAAAATAATTAAAATAATTTATTTATTATTATTAGTGTTATTTTTTAAACTAGTACTATTTTGGTCCTGTTTTGGTCCTCGCGCCAAATAGGGTCTAAGTTAAAATTACATCTTTATAATAAAAAAAAAATTAAAAAAAGATAAAGTTCATGAGATTGAAAAATAAATTCACGATAACCTCATCTTTGTCAATTTTAAACCCAACCGCTATATCAAATATATAGTTTTTAAATAGAGAAATAAAAAAATCATACCTACATGCATGAAATACAAGCCAAAGTGTTGACTTCACACCATATAGATTCAAAATGAGCATAGATACGAGCAAATTTGCTTCGAGTTTCGGACTATTTTTTCAAATTAAAGGCGGCCAAAAAAGTCGACTAGATTTATATTACATTTCACACACCTACCTGTTTAGCTAAAGGAAAAAATATAATTTAAAAAAAATTATTATTTTTTTTAGTAGACGAGTATATGTGAAATATTTATATTAAATTTGTGTTAGAAACTAAAATACTGCAAGACCAGTCAATATGAAGGAAAAAATTAATTTGATAATAAAAAAATTATATTCACCTTCAAATGCCTCTTTTAGTCTTTGTTGATACATAAATTAATTAAAGTAAGATAATAGATGAACCAAAAAATATAAAATTGGGGACTATTTGGCTCAATGTTATTGAGGTGTGATATCATATTATTCAAAAAAAATAAGTGTTTTATTTAATGGCATATTAATAATATTAAAAAAGTTCTCAATATTTTTGAGCTAATAATAATTATTATAGAGAGAAATGAAATGAAATTATTTTTTTTTATTTTTTAATGTAATAATATTAAATTAAAAATATAAATATTTATATAATATTCATACTTAGATAACATAAAGATTCAAATACCACTCTTAAAATTTAAAAATGTATCTATTATGATACGATATTTTATGAATCAATATATAAGAGCTTCAGTAGCTTAGAAACTCATAGCTATGTTTACCCTCAAATAATTATAACTAAGGCCCTATTTGACGCAAGGATCAAAATAGGACTAAAATAGGACTAAATTGGTACTAATTTAAAAAATAACAATAATAATAATAAATAAATTTTTATACCATTCTACATAAATTTTAATAAAAAAAAATATTATTTTACTTTACATACTCAATAATTTAAAATAAAAATATCAATTTTATTTCACATTTTAGACTAAAATATTTAAATCGAGTATTTTGATCTAAAATGTAAAATAAAATTTATATTTTTATTAAAAATTGTTGAGTATGTTAAGTAAAATATTATTTTTTATATTAAAATTTATATAAAATAATTTAAAAAGTTATTTAATATTAAAATGACGTTATTAGCAGGATTCAAGCAGGCTGGGTAAAATGGAGAAATGCTTCTGGTGTGTTATGCGATAGAAAAATCTCATCCAAAATTAAGGGTAAATTTTATAAAACTGTAGTAAGACCAGCGATGATATATTGTGCTGAATGCTGGCCTGCAAAGAAGAAACATACAAATAAAATAAATATTGCAGAAATGAGAATGTTAAGATGGATGTGTGGATATACACGAAAGGATAGAATGAGAAATGAGTATATCCGAAAGAAAGTTGGTGTTGCACCAATTGAGGATAAACTTAGAGAAAGTCGGCTTCGATGATTTGGACATCTAAATCGTAGGCCAATTGAAGCTCCAGTTAGAAAAATTGAGTTATTGGATTTTGCCCATGTACAAAGAGGAAGAGGGAGACCAAAAAAGACATGGCAAGAAACTATAAGGAGTGATCTTAGTTACTTAAACTTAGATAAGAATTTGGTAACTGATAGAGCGCAATGGAAACAAAGGATTCATGTAGTCGACCCCATCTAGTGGGATTAAGGCTTGGTTGTTGTTGTTGTTGTTATTATTTTTTAAATTACTATTATTTTAATCTTGATTTTAGTCCTCACGCTAAACAGGTCTAAAATAAAAAGAATTGGCTCAAAAAAAATTTATAAAAATAATTTGGGGAATTACAACATTTTTTTATAATGGGATTATAACTTTTTTTTTTATTTCAGGATTATTACTAAATTTAATAAAACATTTCTACCAAAATTGCCCATCTACTGGGGCCCACTCCCCAGCAGACCAGGGCAGTGCTCTTCTTCACCCAGGAGCCCGCGGTTTCATAAATAGCTGCGCGTCGCGTCGTCTTCAACAATTATCAAAAGCCTTCTTTTTTTCTGATCGATCGATAGCCGATGGCCGAGGATAGGAGCGGATTCGAGCTGGATCTCCCGGGATTCAGATTCCACCCGACGGAGGAGGAGCTGCTCGAGTTTTATCTCCGCGGTGCGGTGTCCGGCAAGAAGCTCACCTTCGACATCATCGGAACCCTGAACCTTTACCTCTACGACCCCTGTGACCTACCTGCGCTGGCGAAGATAGGGGAGAGAGAGTGGTACTTTCTCGTCCCGAGAGATCGCCGGCAGGCCAACGGCGGGAGGCCGAATCGGACGACGGAGGGAGGGTTCTGGAAGGCCACCGGCTCCGATCGACAGATCCGCAGCGCGGCCGATCCCCGGCGACTCATCGGCCTGAAGAAAACCCTAGTGTACTACCGCGGCCGCGCTCCCCGCGGCACCAAGACGGATTGGGTAATGAACGAGTATCGCCTCCCCGCCGCCCCCAATTCGTCCTGCAGACCAAATTCTTCGATGGTACGAACTATTTATTTGTACTTTGGAGCTAGAATTTCTGCTCAGTTTCGGGAGATTTTGATTGCATTTCGTCGATCAGGAAGATGTAGTGCTATGCAAGGTCTACAGAAAGGCGACGTCGATGAAGGAGCTGGAGCAGAGGGCGGCAGTAGAGGAGGATAGCAGGGCATCACATGGATGCGCGGCGTCGGGAACTTCCTCCGACCAAGAGAGCTTTCAGAGATTCGTCTACGATGAGGAGAACATGTCGATGATGGAGGAAGCGGAACCGGTGGCGGCGAGGGAAATCTCCACATCGGCGGTATGGCCTGAGGTGCCTCTGCTGGAGTCTTCGGCCGCCAAGCCGCTCCCGCCGATGGCTAAGGCCAGCCGGCAGGGACCGCAGCTGCCGGCGATTCAAGTTCCGATCCACACGAGCTTCGAGTGGATGCAAGATTCGCTTATCAGCCAGCTTCGGAGCCCATGGCTAGACCAGTGGTCGCCCATGTACGCTAATCTGCTCAACTTTTGAAGGCTTTTAAGCTTCAAAAGAACAAAAAAAAAAGCTTTTGAAGGCTTTTCCAATTTCGGGAGGGGAAGAATCTGGCGCCGCCGCGTCGCCGGCGAATCTTCATCACCGTTGATCACTAAAAGCCGGAAAAGATGGTGCCGGAATTTGCTAGTTTTTATGGGGTTAACATGAAAATTTGCATATTTTTTTTTATGGGAAAAATTGCAAATTAATCAGTCATATTCTCACATTTATAATATATTGTGTCCAATTAAAAATAAAAAAAATGATATAGTTTATGTTTTCACATAATCACAATTTATGTAATGAGCTATGGAAATTATTGTAAATAATTTTGAGTACCAATGCCTCTTTTAGCAGAAAAAAGGAGACTATAGTATTTTCATGTTTACAATTCGCTTGCGACGTTAATGTTAAAGAATTTATCTTTTGGTTATTCGAGCTGTTAAGTCTCTGTTTAACGTGAAATAAAATTGATATTTTTATTAAAAATTATTAATTTTGTGAAATAGAATAATATTTTTTATATTAAAATTTGTGTAGAATAATTAAAAAAATTTAATTTATTATTATTATTATTTTTTAAATTAGTATTTTTTTAGTTTTAATTTTGGTCCTCACTTAAAAGGCAAAATGAATCAAAAGAAAGAAAGGTGATGAAATTGATTATTAAATTAATATTGAAGGAAAGATCTTATGGACTGAGCATTATTTTCCTTTTTGTCTAAAGTTTTATTCTCTAATTATAATCACTTTATTGGAATCTTCTACTAATTTCTATAAAAAAAGGGTTAATTTTGGTCTGGGAAAGATGTAAGAGATATGATATTTTTATTTTGAATAATATATGCATTGAAATGAAATTAAAAATATTATCTTTTCATTCTTCTTTTTTAAAGAATATTTTTTATTTTTGATAATTAATATACTTTACATTTTAAAAATTATGTTGATAATATGGAGCTTCTCTTAGCTTAGCAAAGAAAAAACTTATTGAAAATCAAAAGACTCAGAGTCGAATCTGTATCATCAAAATTCCCGATTGGAGTTGCAGTCTTTGGAAGTAAAAAATTAAAAAATTGTATTAATAATTATAAATATTATCAAGTTTTATATTAAATATTTATATAAATAAAAAATAAAATTAAAATTTATGATATGTGTGAAATATGTGTTATTGATTTGATTGTTTTTGTTTGAGCCAAACGAAATATACTTTTTTGGAAAAAGGGTCAACGTTCATGTTAGACCATAAATGTTTATTCCATTGTAATTTTGATCGCAAAATATGATTTTGAGCATTAAAACCACAACTTTATTTACACTGAGGTCTAATAAAAAAGTTCAAAGTAGACGTCCTAACTCATTTGGTTCAAAAAAAAAAAAAAAAAAAATTTGAAAAGTTTTTGGTCGTATTAAAATAACAAATAATTAATTATATATATGTCATATTTTATAATAAAGTTTAACATAAAACTTTACATTATATTTTGTATAAGTTTTATTAGAGTTAAAAATTTTATTTCAAATTATGTATAACTTTATATCGGATAACATTTTCATTAATATTTATTGATAAAACAAAAAATATTATATAAATTAAAAACATAATAATTTATTTTAATAATTACTTGAAATATAATTAGGTAAGATTTTATTTCATGTTACCAGTAATCTCCACATGAACAAACGCCGCCTTCAAAACGATGAAACCTATTACAATCCTTGATTACAATCTCCCTCCCTCTGATCTCCGAAATCAGCTTCGCCGCGCGATGGCAATCCCCACACATCCGGAGGTTCATCGTGATCCTGATCTGCGTCTTCTCCCCGCTACTGATCAGAGCAAACGCAATGGCGAGCTTCTCGCTGTGGGCCAGCAGATGCCCCTCCTTGTCTTCCTCCTCCACGTCATGAAGAGCAGCATCAGTCTCCGCCCTATACCCAGCCTCCTTCATCTTCCCCAGCAGCGCTTCCAGCTCCGCATAAATCTCCTTCGTCCGCGGATGCGATCGATCGCCTATGTAAAAGTTGTAAACTTTACCGCCAATCTCCACAATACTGCATCCTGGAGACTTCTTGATCCCCTTGCTCGCCATTACGCTTCTCACCACTGAAACATCCTTCCATCTCCCAGCTCTGGCGTAGATGTTCGACAGAAGAACATAGTATCCAGATTGCTTGGGGACTAATCTGAACAAATGGTCTGCGGAAATTAATCCAACGCTCATATTTGAGTGAACTCTGCAAGCACCCAACAGAGCTCCCCATATTCTTTCGTTGGGCTCCACCGGCATCTTCTTCACAAAATCGTAGGCTTTCTCGACTTGGCCGGAGCGTCCGAGAAGGTCAACCATGCAGGCGTAATGCTCGAGTCTGGGCACCAATTGATATCGCTCCTTCATCATGTCGAAGTAGTGGTTTCCGGCATCGAGAAGACCCGAGTAGCTGCAGGCGGAAAGAACAGAAACGAAGGCGATGTGGTCGGGCTTGATGCCCGAATCCTTCATTTGCTCGAAGAGAGATATCGCCTCTCGGCCGCGACCGTGCATGCCGTAAGCCGAGATTATGGCGGTCCAAGAGACGATATCTCTCCCTTTCATGTTGCTGAAAACTTCTTTTGCTTCAGGTAGACATCCACAGTTGGCGTACATGTCCATTAGAGCATTTTCCAGAATAAGATTTGGGAGCATTTGCTTCTTGTTGATGTGTTCATGGAGCTTCTTTCCTAGTGATAAGGCTGAGAGATCACCACAAGCTGGGAGAACGCTTGCAAGTGTGACAACGTCGGGTTCTATTCCTTCTTTCTCCATTTTGATGAAAAGATTCAGGGCTTCTGATGGCAAGGAATTGTTTGCATAGACTGCGATCATCGCGTTCCAAGATATCAGATTTCGGCCTCTGATTTCGTCGAAAACAGCCCTTGTTAACTCGATGTCTGCTTGTTTTGCATTCGACATTGCGGGTAGAATGCTGGCCATGGTGCCTGCATCAAACCTCGGCCTTCGACGCTGCCGGATCTCTCTGAAGAGCTCCATTGCTTTCTCTGCCAGACCACTCTGTGAATATCCAGCAATTATTGCATTCCAAGATACTATATCTCTGTGAGGCATTTCGTCGAACACACTGCGGGCATCAAGGCAATTGCCGCTCCTGGCATACATTGTAATGAGAGCATTCCCCACGAACAAATTTGAATCAAGGCCGAGTTTTGTTACCGACCCATGAATCTGAATACCGCCGGCGAGGTTCTCCGACGAAGAGCAGGCCTTGAGCGCGCAAGGGTAGGTATAGTTATCCGGCCTCACGCCATACAAGCGTACCATGTCGGAGAAGAGGAACAGGGCGTCATGGGAGCGGCCATTAGCGACGTAGCTGCGAATCATCACGTTGAATAAGACCACATTTCTCTCCGAACTTTCGTCGAACAGCCGCCGGGCGCCGACAGGGTCGCCGCATAAGGCGTAGGCTCGCATCAGCTTGATCGCAGCGGCGGGGTCGGAAGCGAGGGGGCGTCGGGAAGCGACTTCGAAATGGAGTTTCTGGAGGGCGGAAAGGCTTCGGCATTGGTCGACCGAGCGAAGTAAGGCTTCGTCGGAGATTTCTCGACCGCTGGCGAAGAGCCGGAGGACTACGTTGAAGGAGATGCGGCGGAGCGGGGATTTCATCAGGAGTACTCCGACTCATCGTATATCTTTTTGAATTCCCTGTTGAAAACGAGATGATAAGGCTGCAAAAAATCAAGGGAAATGACATTTGGCAGATCCCGTCCGACACCTATTGGGCCATTTGGGCTTTAAAACGCCCATTAAAATGCCAGGCCCAATTTCATTCGGGCCCAATCTACACATAAAATTGATGCCCGATTCAAACGAAGATGATGATCAGCTTAAAAGGAGATGAATTATAACATTCTGTTTCAAAATATATTTTTAATTAAAGCTCAATTCAAAAAAATGAATTTAAGAGCCTATTTACTCTCAAGATCATTTTGTTTTTTTTTGTATAATTTGCAAAAAAAGTGATCAATAGATTTCGCCATGTTTGTTTGTTCCCCGTGCCTTTGGGCTTCTTCATGGGTTCCATACGGCCTATTGGCGTGTAATTAATATAATATAATTGAATTGATGTTAGATTTGTTTTTAGTATAGTAAGATGATGTTAGATATATATAACTATTTAGTGCTATAAAAAAAACTAATATTATTTATCAAAAATGGTTGTAAATAAACAAAATAATAAACTTATTTGTTTTAATATATTTTCATTTTGAAAAGATAAGCATCATATAAATAGACTAGTTTATATTTTGATCTCAGTTCGTTATATAATTGATTTGGATGCCAAATGAAACCAGATGATGTGACTATCACTATTGGATCGGCCATATCAATCAGACCGGATAACCCGATTTAATTTTTACAACACTATTTTGGAGCTATATGAAATATTTTTTTGGCAAATTTATTCAATTTCCATGGACTTGTATAAAATGCAAACTTATCCTCTGGATCCTAGATGTAAATACATTATACTTCACATATTATTTTTAATTTGTGAATTTACATAAAATACTCTATAGTTTCATATATTTAGATGAAATTAACACGACTATATATTTTATAATTTTCAAAAACTTTAATGGACAAAACATCTAAAAAAGTGCATACAATCTTCCATGTGATCATAACTTCTCTTTTCAAATAATATGTTAGAACTGTAAAAATTTACATACATAGCACTTCACATCATCATATTTATATATAAGCTATTTATTTTAAAATATTACATTCCACATATTTTTCTTATACTCTATACATTTTTTTTAAAACTAGAGTATAATATTTTGAAAATGAGTGTCATACACGTAATTATGGTAGTATAGAGTGTTATGTATGCAATTATCTATTTTTTTAGGTAGATGATTTTTTTTTTTGGTGGATCAGTAGGTTGATGGAGTAAATTACTAATCATTCAATCAGCATTGCCACAAAAAAAAAATCATTCTATGAATATTCATGGTTTACTAGATTACAACTAAGATAGAGGTTTAATTATGGATAAAGCAAAATAGTTAATTTAAGTTTCTTACAATCTTATAATTCTAGCTGAATTGTAACTTTACCTCTTTTTCTTAACTATTTCAATTAATTCATTCAAAATTTTAATATTATTTTTTTATTCTTTACCTCAAATATTATAAATTTGGAACATTTACGTACATAATACTTCATATCACTATATTTACATATTAAATATTTCTTTTTAAAAATTACACATCACACACCTAAAAATTATACTCTATACATTTTTTCTAAAACTGCAGTGTAATTTTTTTAAAATGGGTGTGATACACGTAATTATGATAATATAAAGTATTATGTACGTAATTATTCATATAAATTTTCACTTCAATTGAGAATTATAATTGTGTAAACACTTAATAAATTTATTTTGTATGTTCACGAAGTTTAACAATACCACACAATATATATTACATAATAATTTGAACTTCAAATTAGAATTCTAATATGGTGCACAGGTCGCAAAACTATATTAAAGATTGGAGTAGAAACTACAAAAATCAACATCTTATATACATGAAATCACATCGACACCAACATTTTCGCGACCACCAATAACCATAATGAAGCCTTTATCCCAATAAGTGGGATCAGTTATATGAATTTTTTATTTTCATTATACTCTGTCATATTATAAATTTTTAAGAATTCCTTAAAAATATTTTTGCCATCATAAGAAAACCATGGTGAGAGATAGATTGGATAATTATTTATAAAGTTAACGGCTTGGCGTGATATTTGCTTGAACTAAGGCCCTGTTTGGCGCGATGACCAAAATCAGGACTAAACTAGTACTAATTTAAAAAATAACAATAATAATGATAAATATTTTTTTAAAATTATTCTATACAAATTTTAATATAAAAAATAATATTTTACTTCACATACTCAATAATTTTTAATAAAAATATAAACTTTATTTCACATTTTAGATCAAAATATTCGATTCGAATATTTTAGTCTAGAATGTGAAATAAAATTAATATTTTTTATTTTAAATTATTGAGTATGTAAAGTAAAATAATATTTTTTTATATTAAAATTTGTGTAGAATGGTATAAAAATTTATTTATTATTATTATTGTTATTTTTTAAACTAGTACCAATTTGATCCTATTTTAGTCCTGTTTTGATCATTGCGCCAAACATGGCCTTAATATGTTGGAAGAAACTAAATATCTTTGAATTTAAAAAATGTTCGAAGCATGGAAAATCTGTGGCGTGAAGTTGAGCTAAACAAATGCGTGACGTACTTTAAATTAAAATAAGCTCTTCTTTAAGGATGTCAAGGGAAGTTATGAATGACGAGACCCTAAAATAGAACTATAAACGCGATATTTTCTTGAACTGAAATAATGATGTAGTTTCGAGTTTTAACTGTATCCAAAATTCTAAGGAAAAGCTTAAAAGTTGGAATTTTGAGAACATTTGAACATAATGGAACGACTCTTAACAAAAGGATCAAATGATTGAGCTCTTTGTCAAAAAAAAATTACCTTATGATAATTGAACTTTCTCTTTTTCTCTATCTCTATTTTTAGCTCTCTTTCATCCATTTTTCTGTTGATGCAGGATCAGATTATCAGCACCAACGACTTCATTATAATCTACAACCTCAAACATAGATTATATATAACAATTTATTTGATTGTACATAGTTATCTTAATTTATGTATATTTTATTTGAGTCATTTTGAATCGTGCATTATATTTATATCAGTGAGAATGCCCACTTTGATGTCATATATATATATATATATATATATTATGGGTTAGTTTGAGTCTTATGTATGAGTTTGATCAAACTGAGTTCAAAAATAGTTCATTTTGAATCAATTTGATTCAAATTAAACATGCTTGGGACTTAGTCATGATGCATCTGCAATATGAGGACTTGGATGTGATTACACCTTTCATTAAATCACATCCAGCCCTAACTTGGATCGGGGCCTCCTGTCTTTGCCGATCTTGCGTTGCGCAGTGCCAGACGGCAACTCTGCCTCGCTCGGCCGCTCCTATTTCGCCGAGTCTCAGCCAGGTTACCACGTCCAACGGATTTCCGTGAGTTTCTCGTCACGTCGACCACGACGATGCAGCGTCTTCGCGCTTAACCGGCAACTTCCAGTCCATTTTCCTCTTCTATAAAGCTGGGAATTTGGAGTTGATGAGGGATGCTGCTTGTGATGATATTTTTACCAGAGTATGAGTTGAGTAAAATGTTTTTCCTTTCTCCGTGCAGGCGGCGCTGATTCGGACCTGGACGCAGAGGGCTGCGGGTTTCCCTGGTGTTTTTTTTTTGTTTTTCTCAGGTCTTCTGGTTCAGCTCTGTTTTCATTTTGCTTTAAATCTAAACTTCTTGTTTATGCTCTGTTGAAGTTACTGATCTACCCAACTGCCGTTGCTTGAGCTTATTTGTTCATTGGGATTGGAATGTTCAGTTTGCTTTGAAGATGCTGAGTTTAGTCCAAAAATTTGTGTTTAATTCAAATACAACTTTTCTTATTCTTCTAGCTGAAATTACAATGGTTTGCCTGAACTTCTGAGTTGTTCTTCCTCTGTATGCCTCTGTTTCCTCTGTTTACTATAATTATTATGATATAGTTGAATAGACATCTTGTTTTATTAAAAAAAAAACTCTGCTGTGCTAAATGACCTAATCAGTCATCTCTTTATTCTTATCCATTAAACTTGCATTGTAGTCCGCTTTCCTAATAATCAGAGATTATTCTCATGTGAAATGTAACTAGTTTATGCTTGCTTGTTAATCTTTGCTAACTTGATAGTTTTTGTTTTTATCTGAATTTGCAAGAGCTTTAATGAATTTGCACAGAGCACGTTTAATTTTTTTAGAAATTCCATGAAGGTTATGTGAATGTGCGAATGCTAATGGATAGTATAATTTGCGTATACTTTTAGTTAATCTCCTCAAATAGAGGCATATCATTGCATTTTAAATTGCATTAGCCCTAGGCATTTTAACATCCAATAACATAACTTTAGGTTAAATTGCCATGAAAGAAGTTTCAGACTTATTGACTATTTAGGCTTGAGTTCTTAATTGGTCGTGTGATTTGTTTTAACAAACCACTCGGCATCACCTATCCTCCATTCTTCTCTTTACATGGCTCCTCTTTCTCCCTCTATATATCTTTGTCCCACCTCTCTCTCTCTCCTTATGAGTTCCTTGTAAATATTTTTGAATAGATCATGTCTTCCACGCCCACTTTCGCATCCTCCAAGTAAGCACACGGGCAATTAAGCTTGTTCCTCTGCTTCTCCCCTGCTCCAGCAGTAGAGAATCAAAGTTTAAAACTTATCCATCTTTTTGATGGTGTTGATGATGAGGAGGTAGAAGATGATGACAAGAGAGGTTTTTTTGTATCTCTGTGTGTGAGATTTTTAATAGCTCAGGCCCCTTAGCACAAATCTGTATATATTTTTTATGTTCGTTGAGGAGTTTACGGAAAGTTGGTAACCAGTAACAAAGAACATTAGCAAGGACCTCATTTGTAGTAAATGCAAATGATAGGGACCTTAATGTTACTCTCTATAAATAATCGGGAACTAAATGAAGGATTTATTAAAAACGAGGACCTTTTTGTTATTATGGTTAAATTATAGTAATCTATTAGTAATAATTTTTATTCTTTTTCTACCCCACTTGCCCTAACTTGACAAATGACTTTGTTTGATTTTCAGTTTAGGTTTGCTTCCCATCATGGCTCATTTTTTCTTTCCATCTAAAAGAATAATTTCACCAAATTCACTTTCATATGATCTTTATTTGGGAATAGTACAAATTTGTGGAGCCAAAAGAAGAAGTTATTGGGTTCGGACGACGCACCGTCCGGAACCCAATCAGAGGGCGCCACGCGTGCCATACAGCTGGGTCCGGGCACACGTGGCGCCCTCTGATTGGGCGTCCGAATGGTGCGCCGTCCGCACCCAATAATTTTTCCAAAAGAAGAGAACTGGGATAGGATTTCATCCCTTATAACAAAAGGATCGAATTGAAATATATTAAGCTGGTTGAGGTAGAACTTGCTTTTTGCTTTGCATTCTGTTTTGAGTTCTCTTTAATCCATTGCTTGCTAACAATATTCCTTTTCATACACATACCACATTTTCCATTTTGTTTCTTCACCTTTACAGATGGTATATACCATGAAATACTGTGTGTGATAGCACAGAATAGATAATATACATCACATGTTATTTCATTTAAACTAATTAGAGATTAAAGAAGAATTAGCTGAGTAATCAATAACAGCTTCGTCAATTCCTTTTTTATTTTAGAAATTGTTCCTTATTAAATGCATATATGAACTTCTCTGCTGCAAAGTGTCCATGATCTTTTTGTTGTATTGTTACATAAATTTTTTTGACTGAGTTGGATGTACTTGGTTTGGTTGATGTAGGTTATTTGTACTTCTTGTTGGTACTTTCGTCATGGCTACTCGTAAGTTCCAATACTTTCTATAGATTTTTTTGGTCTTCTGCTTGTGTTCATCTTAAACAATATTTGTTTCAAGTAGTGATACATTAGATAGCAATCCATGAACATTAAAAATCAGACCGGCAGATAGGGTAAAGTGCACACCTTTCTTGTTTTATATGGAATGTTTACCCGTCTTGATAGTGTTGTATTCGGGCTAGATATGTGTTAAAGACTGATTCATTTATGTTCTTATGCAAATTAAAGTTTATAGATTTGTTAAATGTAATAACATTGAATGTATAATGACAACCTAGAACCAAGTCCATATATATAACTTATATCTTCTTTTTGTGTCCAAGAGAAACCCCTTTGTCCTTTAGGTTGGAATGAATTGTAGAGGTTGGAATTATTGTGCTTGCAAGCATTTGGGTTAAGTATGGGTTAAAGATCGATACGTCCATGTTCTTATGCAAATTAAATGTGGTAGATGTGTAGAATGTAATAATGTTGAATTGACAATGACAAACTAGAACTAATTCCCATCCAGATGGATATGGAAAAACGTATATTTGATTTCAATCTTCTTTCTGTGTACAAGAGAAACCTCCTTGTCCTTTGAAATGTAGTAATGAATTTGAAATGTAGAGGTTGGAATTACTGGGCAAGAAAGCTACATGTGTCATTGCTTTTATCATGACTTTAGATTGCAAACATTTAATAGAACTTTTTTGACTTGTATGTGGGTTGTATGATATAAAATGTAAAATTGTGGAATCACTATCTGGCTAGAGGTTAAAATTTATATAATGGATCTAACTCTCAAAGAATTCTAAGGTAGACTAACATGGTTTGATACCTTTAATTTTTGTATCAGACATGAGTTGTTGCCCTTTGGGAGAGAGTGATCGAACAAAGGTTACGCCATAATATTAAGGTATTAGAGAATCAGTTTAGCTTTATGTCAGGTAAATCTACTATAGAAGCCATTCATTTATTAAGAAGTTTAATGGAGAAGTTTAAGGAGAGAAAGGAAAACTTACATTTGGTTTTTATTGATTTGAAAAAAACTTATGATAAAGTCTCAAGAGAAGTACTTTAGAGAGTTCTAGAAAGGAAAGGGATTTGCACTGCTTATATTCAAGTTATTAAGGACATGTATAAAGGAGCTGTTACCTGTGTTCAGACACAAGGAGGTTTGACTAAAGATTTTTCTATTACAGTTGGATTACACCAAGGTTAGGCTTTAAGTTTGTATCTTTTTGCTTTAATTATGGAAGTCATAACTGGACATATCTAAGATGAGCTGTCTTGGTGTATGCTCTTCGCAGATGATATTGTCCTTGTTGAGAAAACTAAAGAGGGAGCTAAAGTAAAACTCGAGCGTTAGAGGAATACTTTAGAAGATTTTCATCTCAGTAGATCAAAAACTGAATATATAGAGTGCACATTTAGTTAAGAAAGAAATACTTATGTTAGAGGTGTGACAATTGATGATCAAATTGTCAAGAAGAGTGAGCGCTTTAGATACCTTGGATTAATCATTCAAAATGATGGTGAAATAGATAATGACGTTATTAGCAGGATTCAAGCAGGATGGGTAAAATGGAGAAATGCTTCTGGTGTGTTGTGCGATAGAAAAATCTTATCTAGAATCAAAGGTAAATTTTATAAAACTGTAGTAAAACCGGCGATGATATATGGTGCTGAATGCTGGCCTGCAAAGAGGAAACATACAGATAAAATAAATGTTGTAGAAATGAATATGCTAAGGTGGATGTGTGGGTATACACAAAAGGATAGAGTGAGAAATGAGTATATTCGAAAGAAAATTGGTGTTGCACCAATTGAGGATAAACTTAGAGAAAGTCGGCTTAGATGGTTTGAACATATAAATCGTAGGTCGATTGAAGCTCTAGTTAGAAAAATTGAGTTATTAGATTTTGCCCATGTACAAAGAGGAAGAGGGAGACCAAAGAAGTAATGGCAAGAAACTCTAAGGAGTGATCTTAGTTACTTAGACTTAGATAAGAATTTAGTAACTGACAGAGCGCAATAGAAACAAAGGATTCATGTAGCTGACCCCACCTAGTGGGATTAAGGCTTGGTTGTTGTTGTTGTTACATGAGTTGTTGCCCTTATAATTTTGATGCCTCTTCATATGCGTGGGATTATACTTTACATTTTTGTGTTTGATTTGATTTGTTGGATATGGATTTGTTTAGACAAATTCAAATCTAAGGTTGGATAATTTAATAGATATGTAAAACATAATAACATTGAATGGATAAGCAAAAACTAGAACTAAATCTCGTCAAGATAGATATGGTAAAACATCAACCTTATATATAATTTTTTATCTTCTTCCAAATCATAAAATACTTGAAATGTAGAGGTTGGAATTATTGTGAAAGAAAGCTAGATGCATGGTGCTTTGATTGAAAATAGCGATTTAAAATTTTTTGACCTGTATATATGTAGTATAATATAGAATGTAAAATTGTGTAGTTACTTTCTCAATAGGGGTCAAAATTTATGTAATGGATCCAACTCTGAAAGAATTCTATGATTCTGATGTCTTTTCATATGCGTTTGATTTTACTTTACGCATTTGTATTTGATTTGGTTTGTTGGATATGGGTTTGTCCGGAAAAATTTAGGTCCGGGGTGTATTAATTGCATGCATATCATGTGATCATAGGGCTTCAATTTGAAAATTCGTGTGATGTTGGAGTTTTTTCGAAGCTTACAAATGCGTATTGTCTCGTCGCTATTGGAGGTTCAGAGAATTTCCACAGGTTATGTCCTTTGAGCATATGGTGGTTCAGTATCCTATGCCCTTTCTCCATTACTGCCCTCATTTTGTGATTTGCTTTAAATGCACAAAAGATATTAATTTTGTGACTTACAGTGTGTTCGAGAGTGAACTTGCTGATGCGATTCCTGTGGTCAAAACCTCCATAGCAGGCACTAGGATCATTGGGCGCATGTGTGCTGGTGAGATAATTAACTTGCATTTGTTTTAGTTCTGTCCACATACTTGTTTGTGTGTCTCAATCATGCAATATATTTTAAACAGGAAACAAGAATGGGCTTCTTGTACCTCACAGTACCACTGATCAAGGTTACCTTTTTACTTATAAGATATTCTATTATGGTCGACCTAGGTAATAACTGACTGAAAAGGTTACTTTTTTAACTGTTTATGGAATTTTTGCTTTGAATGGTTTCTGAAGTAGGTTCTCAAATGTATACAAATTGCTAACTCTAAAGAGAAATTATAAAATCCCAACACTTTTTGTTTAGCTACAACAAAGTTACAGTTAATTGGCTCTAACAATGAGTTTATGTCATGCTGCTTAGGAAAATTGAATACAGATTCGAGCTTTTATTCTTAATGCTACATGATTGCTGCATATCTTACTAGTTTTGTTTGTTCTTACTAGAGCTTCAACACCTGAGGAATAGTCTACCAGACCAAGTGATTGTTCAGCGGATTGAAGAGAGATTGTCTGCTTTGGGAAACTGCATAGCCTGCAATGACTATGTTGCTCTCACTCATCCTGACCTTGATAGGGTGAGTCCCTTTATCATTCTAACACTATAGTGGACTATATTAGAAATTGATTATAATTTGTATGGAGTGGAGGGTTCATATGGCACTTATGATTTGGGAAATGTTGAAGGTAGTTTGGTTATGTCCATTGTTAGCTCTACAGCCTACTTATCATCTTATCATTCAACTCGATAGTGGATAGTATATTAGAAATGATGATAGTATGAGGCATTCATGTTGGATAAGATGGAGGAGCATTTAAATTAGTTTGGCAATGTCCATTCATGACCTCCAATAAGGTTGTTAACGATCTGATCTCGAGCCAATTTGACCTTGGCTCAAGCTTGAATTGAAAGTTTTCCGTTCAATCTTGATTTGATCCAAAGAATGAACTAGAAGAGTTTGATTTGAGCTAGATCTAGCTCATTTATTATTGATTCAAGCTCGATTCGAGCCAGAGTCAATCCAATTTTCAATTAATTTTTGATCTTTTAGCGAACTATTATGCATAAATGTATTTGTTAATTCAATTAGCTTAAACTATAACAATTTAGTTTGATCAACTTTTTAAAAATAAAAATGGAGAAAATTAATCTACAATAAATATAATTTAAATAAAGGTTGTAGAGGAAATTCTAATGAAGCATTTTATTAGATTATTACAAAAAACTAATATATTAAATGTAACTACATGTGTTAGTATATATAAATAATATATTTTATTTTTTAATTAATCTGATTTCGAATTGTCTCGATCCAATCTTATGTCGGCTCAATATTGGATTAATAAAAATCTCGAGACAAATAAACAACTCATAAGTTAGCTCGTTTGAATTGAGTCGAGCTTGATTTGATTTAAAATACGATTCAACTTTTGAGCGTTCTTCGATCTTTGACCAAATTAACAGCCTTAACCTCTATATGTCCCATACATAAATGTGAGGGGTTTATTTCATTGTGCGGTTTAAAGATGAGGGTTCATCGAGTATAATTGACGTCTCTGATTTAATCCAAGCTCTTCCTATGAGACAGTTGAAAAACAAATCTTTGTCTTAAAGTGGGCACCTTTAAGACTTTTAGAGTTCTAGGAATTGATATTTCCCCTACAATTAATTATTAATCACCTTGTCAAAAAATGAAACGTCAAGGAGGAATCAACATATTTAATACATAGCATGATTTGAGTTGGGGCTATGGAAGAATCTTGTTAATGTCTTGTGTTTCTATCATCTAAGGTTCAACTAACAATCCTGATTTATTTACACCAGTCGCATTGGAGGCTACAAAAAGAACCATTATGAGCCTTAGGTTTTCTCATCAGGGTACATTCCAATGAATTAGAGGTGACGGAGTTTTAAGTCCCAGGTACAGTGCTTACGACCAACCTGAGCCAAATAATATAATAGATATCTTGGTGATTATGTAATTTTACTATAATTTTTGCTTAATATTATAAAAGTACTCAGGAAGCATGAAGACGACACCGGGACATGGCACGACATGACACTGTTGGGATGTATAGGAGTGTCCATACTTTCTTGATCTACCTAAAATTTCTTTATTGGCTTTTCTAGTTCTGAAATTGGGATTTACCAACGGTTGACTTTTAGGCATCTCTGTATCGAAGCGTGTCTAAGGGTATAATAGTCTGCTATCAAGGGTAGGCTTTACAGGTCTGATGAAAATCTTAGATTGAAGTCAACTATATCTTATTGGAACTTAGACTTTGTGGGATGTTGTGGAGCAGTGAGGGCATGAAACGTGCTATCGGGTTTGAATGAATATTCATTCATGGGCATAAAATGTTGCCATCAGTGATAAGGTTTGTGATGACGTATCTTTGGCATGGAAGTCCATTGTCAATTTTTCGATTTCGATGATGTATCTCGAGTATGGAAGCCCAATCATTGGGAATTTGAAACCAGTGAGCACATATTTAGGGGCATAGTCTTACCTGCTGTTGAGTTGAAGTGGTAATTTGGGTTGGCCATTGTGAAGTTATGGAGGTGGTAGCTTTCTTTGGATAAGTGGTTGTCTCACACTGGGATGAATGATAGAAGTGTGAGACTCCTGGGAATTGGTGAAGTTCATTGGAGAATTGGTCAAAGTGAAGCGTTGGGGTATTTTGGTAATTTGGCTCTACTAATGTTGTGATTTGGGCTTGGGCTTTGAACTTTAATTTGGTGGAGCTTTAGATGTTTGAAATGGAGGTTTATTTTGAGGTAAGAGATTTTTGATTTTGAAATGGATTTTTGGTTTTGGAATAGAGCTTTAGATTTTTGGTGAGTGTTAACCTCAAAATATTCAAGAATTTATGAGTAGGTGGATCTTCTTGTTAGCAAAGGATAACAAGATTGAGCTAGCGGATTTTTCATGTAACAAGACAATGCTCACCATAACTCCTTGTTATCAAATTTCTTGCTCCACTTCATAATTTTGGCCAAGTCCTAGAAGTTTTATCAGGGAGTTGACCCTTATATCAATTGCGAATTAGTTTATGAATCACAACATCCACGATTATTTTGCCGAGTGGATGGGGCCGCTACCCTTTGCGTTGCGCATGCATGCATGTGCCTGCGCTAGAGAGACCCCGCAAGAGTAAAATTGGGATTTTTAAAATTATTTTCTAGATGTTGACAAAAATTATCAAATTAGACCTGTTATGTGATAATCATAATTTACAAAAACTCTTATTGTTATAACAATTTCAAAATTAGGACTTTTCAATAAGGTTTTGAAAATCGTGGACCAAACAGTAATTATGGGTTAACAATAGGGACCTTTCAGTAATTAATTTTATTTCACATCATATACAAATTTTATTATAACTATCAATTTTATTTCATATTTTACATAAATTTTCTATCATACATGTGTTTCATAGTTAGCAAAAAAATTCTAACATTTTTTTTTTCACATGCTAAATTGATCAAACCAACTTTTACTATATATATATATATATGTAACTTTAAATATAATTTTATTTTTCATGATACATGTATTCATTCCAAAGCTAGCAAAAAATTTTCAAGCCAATGAAATTTTTTTCCACAAGCCAAATTAGCTTGGACATGGGCAAAAATAGTCATGTTTACTTTTCTCTTGGCTTTTTTTTCCCTTCATTTAGAAAGTAACAAATTAATTTTACTTCTCATGCTACATGAAATTTAATGTCAAAATTAACATTATTTTACATCGTACATAACGTTTAGTACAATCATTAATTTTATTTCATATCTTATATAATTTTAACAAAATTAATTTTATTTCACATTATATTTGCATTTCAAGAATGACAATTTTTCATTCCAAAAACTAATTTTTCCTCCAAACAAATGGGGCTCAACAGCTGCTTGTTTGATGTGATTTTTTTGCAAGGATGATCAAGGTTATTAGCTCATTCTATTATGTAAATTGTTCATTTAGCAGGCTTTATATCTTTGTGTTTTGATCAGGAAACTGAAGAGCTTATTGCTGATATTCTTGGGGTTGAGGTTTTCAGGCAGACAGTTGCCGGCAATATTCTTGTTGGCAGTTTCTGTATATTTTCTAACAGAGGTGGACTGGTAAGTAAGAAAAAAAATTGTGATACTTCTCCTGATTTGAAGATAATACAGAAAATTCTTACTTCGTGACACTTGGATAAATCTAGGTTCATCCCCGCACATCGGTCGAAGATCTCGATGAGCTCTCGACGCTTCTTCAAGTGCCTCTTGTGGCCGGCACGGTGAACAGAGGCAGCGAGGTTATCGCGGCCGGCATGACCGTTAACGACTGGGCCGCCTTCTGTGGGTCAGACACCACTGCTACAGAGCTCTCGGTTATTGAGAGTACTTTCAAGCTCAGAGAATCTCATCCTGATACGATTGTCAATGAGATGAGGAAGTCGCTGATTGATAGTTTTGTGTGATTGTGAGCTTCGTTCAAAGGAAGTTCGAAGTTATATAATTCCATACTTTGTGCGTTTTGTGATCTCATTTCAGAGTGTTTGCATTGAACTTATGTTAATTTACTAGAAGGAACATGCTTTCGTTTGGAGAAATAAGTTAAAAGTTACTCTCTTCATCTAGCGTGGATGATATTATAAAAAAATAATAATTACTTACATGTTACACAATTTAGTTTTATTTATATCTTATTCATTCATTCTTAGTTAATTATGTTATGCATATTTAAAATATTATAAAATTTTATATACATACATTTGAGTTAAAACTTAATTAAAATTTATTTTTAAAATAAAATATTATGTTAGTAAATTATTAAAATTATATTTTCTCTTAATGGTAAATATTTTTTTCTTCAATACCACACTAAAATGTTGATTTGTTTTAAAATTTATTTACGTCGTGGATGTCTTCTTTCTTTGCCGTCACTTAAATATTAAGATTTTAAGATTTTCACTTAAAATGTATGTAAATATTTTTAAAATAATATGATAAACGGTTAAGATTTTTTGTAATTTAATTATAGTTAGGTTATTGAAAAATTATAATTATTCATTATAATAAAAATAAGTTTAAATATGTGTATGTAAGATTTTATAATGTTTTGAATGTGCATAGTGTAATTAATTAAGAATCGTTGGGTAAAGCATAAATAAAATTAAATTGTGTGGCATGTAATTAATTATTTTTATAAAAAAATAAGAAAATCATCACTTTAAGATCTAGTATGGTTCAAAATTAAATTTTAAATAAGAAAAAAATATTGTATAAAATGTGAAATAAAGTTAATTTTAATATTCGTATTTGTATTGAACGTAAAATAAAGTTGATTTTTATAATTAAAATTTACGTTAGATTAAAAAAAATTAAACTAAATGATTGCAGAAGTAACAATTTGCATTTTAATTTATAATTTAATGATATTGAATTAAATGAATTAATAGCATTGGCATATTGATGATTAAGTCAGCTATATTTTGGCTGAGTATTAGTGCGTATGGGAGTCTTATGGGAGTCTTCATCAATAATATTTTTATAAATTAGTTTTAATTTTTAAAAATTTTGATTTAATTTTTTGAGGCTATAAAAATAATATAGTTTTAGTTTCTTATTTAAAATTTTACTATTTTTATTTATTTATTTTTATAACATATAAAATTTAATTATTTTTAAGTAATTTGAATCATTTAAATATTTTAAATGATTGTTATATTTTTTATTTTCATTTTCTTTAAATTTAATAAAAATTTAAATTTAAATTTTTCTTATTTTGTCATTATTAAAATTTTAAAATTAACAAACATAAATATAAATATTTAAAATTTATATTCTAAAAATTTATAAAATTAACAAATTTAAATAATCTTACAGTATATTAATAAAAAATTAATAATTATATTTTAATTGTATTTAATATTGTAGAATTTTTACTACTTTAAAGCCCAAATTAAAATTTTTAAAAAATTAAAATCAATTTGCAACATATTTTTGACATTGGGGCACATGCATTTTACTCTTTTTAATATATTATTATTATTTTTTTTTTTTTTTTGATTTCTAGTATGTTGTTAATGTTTATACATATATCAGTTCTGTTTAAGTTGATCTCACTCGTAATTGTAATATTAATGACTGTAGTCGTAGCATTGAAATATTGTATTAGTTATATTCTCAAATTGATGAAAATATTTTAATGGGCTCAATTGAACTTTCATTTTTTCTTCTTTTTAACACTCAAAAATTTAAGTATGCTTAAATTTGTATTTAATTTAATTAAAAAGTGGCCATAAACTAGATTGCAATCATTTAATATTATGAATATTGATGATTTTTTAATTTAGATATTTTTAATTAACTAATTAATAATATAAGTATGATTAAAAAAATTAACAAAAGGAGCATATTTCGGACTACGTTAGGGTTGCTGTTACTTAATAATATAAGCATGATTAAAACAATTTAAAAGAATTAATTTAATTTAAGTTATTAATACAATTATATTATATAAATTTCAATTAGGCAATAAAAAATATTCAAAGTGAAGTAAAAAGAAAAACTTATTTATTAGGCAAAAAATATTCTTCAAAATTGAAACATTATTTCTTCTCTTTAAATATCATTTTTATTTAATAATAAATTATACTTTATTAATAATAAATTATATTATTTAATAATAAATTATAATTTCTTGTTGCTACCTTAATGCACTACTTTATTTTTCATGGAATTAAATATTTACAAAATAATTAACAAGAATATTTTGTATCACAAAAGTCGCCAATTTTTGGGTGACTTTTAAGTTATTGTTTTAAAAAAAATTAAATATTATTTTAAAAATATTACTTTAAAAATTCATAAATAAGAAAATAAAAATAATTATAAAATAAATTAATAATAATTTAAAATTATAAGAAAAAAATAAAAATTTTATTAATTATAAATTAAACAAAGCCTTTCTCGCTAAATAAAAATGTAACTAATTAATAAAAATTTATAATTAAAATTATCTCTGAAGCATCCAGTATCCGTAACTGATGTGCGTGATAGGATTTGTTTAATTTATTTTTAACAAATTCTATTACGCTCGTTAAAGTAATATTTTTCAAATAATATTTAATTTTTTTAAAAAATAACTTAGAAGTCGCCCGAGAGTTGGCGATTTTTGTGACACAAAAAAATTCTTGTTAATTATTTTGTAAATATTTAATCCCATTTCACTAAATTGAAGATATTCTTAGAGCATCTCTTTTATAAATGAAAAGCAAAATAATATATTAAAATAGCAACAAAAAATTATAATTTATTATTAAATAATAAGTTCCTGCATGCTTGTTCTTTTCTTAATTAAATTAATTTTTTTAAATTTTTTATTTTAAAAAAGAAGTCACAGAAGTCGCCTGGCGCCGGGCAACTTCTGCTGCACCGGGCGACTTTTGTTAATTAACGGCAGCCCTAATGCATTCGAAATATGCTCCCTTTATTAATTTTTTCTTAATTATTTTTATATTATTAATTAATTAATTAAAATACCTAAATTTAAAAAATCATCTATGAATATTTTGTAGATAACTTTATAAAATTTAACTCATTCTATATACCATTTTATATTTATCTTATAAAGTCAGCAATTTTTAAAATAAAATGAAAACTTCACTCTTTAACTGTTAAAATTATAATCATATATAACATCGTACACATTAAATTAATAATATTAAATATTTTAATATTTTTAAAAAAATTAAAATAAAAGCTCGATTTTATATCATATTATATATATATATATATATATATCAAAATAAAATTAAACTTTTGTTAAAAATTTCAATATAAAAATATTACATAAATTTTTTTATAGTATTAAAACTTATTATTTACTCTAAATAAAAGTAACTTTAAGACACAAACAGCCTTTTATTTTCAACATGTATTACTTGCATTTATTATAAATTGACATTCATGAAAAAATATTTACACATTTATGAAAAAATATTTACCCAACTGTCAGATTTTAAGAATGACAACAGGTTGGCTTGGATCATTGAGTTCTCATGCTTACCCTACTAAAAGCTTTCTGGGGCAAATATATCTAGGTCCTTGAGTTTAACGCTTAATATCGCACAAATTTACGTTTTTAAAATTATAATATCGAGATCCTTAAATTTTAATAAATTATCAAATGGGCTTTTTTTTATTTTTTTAAATTTAACGTTATACTCCTGCCATCTCTCTCCTCTCGATC
>JAEMOT010000078.1:59557-111691 GCA_019297695.1 Apostasia ramifera | reverse complement strand
CGCGTGTGTCGAGCAGCAGCCGGCCGTAGCGCGGCCACCGGATCGGGAGGAGAGAGAGAATGACAGGGGTAAAACGATAATTTTAAATAATTTTAATAATAAAAAAAAATAAAAAAGACCAATTTGATAATTTATTAAAGATCAAGAATCCGATGTTATAATTTTAAAAATATAGATCTAATTGATATTAAATATTAAATTCAAGTACTTGAGCATAATTTGCCCTACTTTTTGTCACTCGTACCAACTTTTTCCCGCACACCACTCTCCTCCTGTCTGACATGACTTATATCTACCCTCTTTTATTTTACTTAATGGAGAGTGCATTACATAATTCATATATTTTATATTTAAAATGCCTACAAATATTTATTTAAAATAATATATAATTTTACATAACAAAACATTTAATGAACTAAAGTGGAATAATATTTTTTAAAAATAATATGATTTAAAAATTTATAAGAAACTATAATTCAAATTTTTTAACAGGTCAGAGTGATTATATTTATGTAAAACTAATACCTGTTTCATCTCGAGTTTAGCTTATTTAATCTAATTTTTGTCCATAAATTTGAATTTTTAGATTTATAATTCTCTTCTATTCTATAAAATGTAGAAATTATTGTATCCGATGGGTGAAACGCTTCATCTATTTGCTCAATAATGGCACCACGCATAATAAGCAAGTGGGCTTTGTCTTAGGTAAAAAAAATAGAAATAATTTAAGATTAAATAAGTATTATATTTAACTATACTTTTTCTAACTAATAATTATGTAATCTCAAATTATATTTATTTATTTTATTAATATTTGATCTGATCTGAAATAGAATATTCAATTAAATAGACCAAATGATTCGGTTTTTTGTGAAATCATTTTAATTCTGATGACCAGACAGTGGCCATGCCTGGGCATTAGGCTGGTGGCCGGATGAACTAACTAAAGTTTGATAAATTTCAAACAGGTTTGGTTAATTATTTTGGCCTATAATTTGGGCTAAATTTGGCCTGAGCTTGATTTGACTTAGTCAAATCCCGATTAGACCCAATTCATATCAAATTCGGCCCACCCATTATCCAGATCTACTTCTCATTATACCTGGGCATTGGGCGGGTGGCCCGATGGACTAGCCAAAACTCGATAAATTTTGAACGAGTTTGATTAACTATTTTGACTTGTAAGTCAGGCTAAGTCTGGCTCGATTTTGATTTGACTTAATCAAAATTCGGCTAAGTCTGATCCATGCTAAATCCGGCTCCGCCCATTGCCGCGAACAGTCCATCATAAAAATGGAACAATGCAATAATCTACTGTTGACTTATTGCTCTTTTAACAGCTGGCGTGATTGGCTAGTGAAATCGCAAGCAGTAATTATTTTCATAAACCGGTCGGCTGACTATAAATTGCCATTCCCCGTTTCCCGTGCGAACTTTCTACAGCCCTAGCTCGAGAATCCTTCCTTCATTCCTTCTCTATTTCTTCGCCGCCGGAAACTCTGGCGTCCCCTTCGTGATTCCGACTCGTTTCTTCAGATAAGATGGAGACGGCGCCAAAGAGCGACGAAGCTCTCGCTTACAATAGTGTTATTGCCAAGAGAGCTCGCCTGCAGTCCATGCTCTCAGCTCTACTCGATGATCCGGTACTGGCTGATGTTCCCAAGAGACCCACCCTTGCGGATGTTGATACGTTAATCAACCTGGAGAAAGGAAGCGCTATGAAGATAACCGTTGTTAAGATGGATCATACGTCTTTTGGTTAGCTTTTCCCTCCCTTCCCTCTTCCATGTTAAGAAAATCATTTCTTTATTTCTTTGATTTTCTTTGCTTTTGACAGATGTAGCTGTGCTGAACTCTTCTACTGTGAAAGACTTGAAAATGGCCATCAGGAGGAAAACTAATGAGATTGAGCAAGGACAAATGGGCCACAGACACATATCTTGGTGGGCATTGCTATACAGCTATTTCTGCTTTATTGGATTTTGGTCTGTTCATTAACTTCTGATCTAGGTGCTGTCCAGATAGTCTTGGTTCCTTATTGTGGGTTATGGAATCATTTTTACTCTTCCTCCGATCAACTATGTCCTTGTGATAGCCTCGGGGAAACTTTTCTAAAAGGTTGCTTAATATGCAAAGATTCCATGAAGTCAGTCTTCCATTTTAACACTTCCCATTCATATTCATTAACTTATACATGTATTTCATCAAATAAGAAAGGCAAGGTGAGAAAACAAGGATTTCTGTCAATTAAGATTTTTATGTTCCTTCAATGCTGAAGTATGTTATAATAGTAATACAAAGCGTGCTATCTGGTTGCTATCATTGACACCAGTTCAGAAGATTGTCTTCACAGAACTTGAGAGTTTTATAAAGTCAACTAGATATCATGTTACTTATAAATTTCCATGGTGAGTAAAGGATGGAAGCATGAGAGTTCAGTTGCCCGGAAGCGGTTCAGTGGGACTGAATTAGGGAATCAGTTGGTAGAACTAGCAACTCCGTAGGATTAATGTAAGGGAAGGATAAATCTTCAGGGGTTTTAGGGTGATCTAATGTTGCTTGACCTTTAAGAGCGGTGCCAGGGCATCAGCACCATATATAAGTTTTACCACCTCTTCATGATTCAAACTTTGGTTTCCCTGTATCTGTTCATTCATTGCCTCTGCGATCCTCATTATGTTGTAAAAATAATTTGCAAGCGATAGAATTTATCCTGACAATAAGAAAATTGAAATGAGATTTATAATTTATTGTTAAGGCATGCATAAACAATATTCTTAAAGGGTTATTTCAGTCATAAGGAGATGATCTTTTGATGCAAAAGTTATTGGCGACCGTCTTTTAGCGTTGTGTGATGTCTTCCCATTCAATTTGCACTCATCTATGTGGTCACTCTGTTCAGTTGGTTCTGTTTTTACTGTAGCAACAAGCATAAAGATGTAGTTCTGATGAGAGGAGGAATGAAAAATGAGGATCATACATACATTTGTCATTCCGTGTCCATCTCCAGGTGATAAAGGCTGCCCTAATGAAATGAGAATTTCCAAGAAGTACTAATCATCCATCGGCTGAACTTGTGATAAACAATATTCTGATTAAATCATATTCTGATAAAAAAATCATATTGATAGGATTAATTACTAGGTTTTAAATCTAGTCACTACAACCCTAATACTTGTGAAATTCGGAGATCTGTTTTCTGTTTCCCTGATGATATGCCTTAGAGTATTGCTGCAAGAAGTTGAACACTTTATAATTACAGAGACCTGACTAATATAAATTGCAGGAGGCATGTCTGGGTTAATTACTGCTTGGCTCATCATAGTGAGAAGCTTCTGGATGATGACTCTTCATTATCTGACTTTGGCCTTCGTAACAATTTAAAGGTAACATATTAAGAAAGCACGCTGTTTGTATGTTTCCACATTATGTATTTTATATGTGTGCAATGGTTTTGATAGGTTAACAGTGCTTGACCAACATTCTTATTATTGTTAATAATTTGGCCTTAAGCTGCTATACGTTATCAGTAGTCATATGTGAAATTTTGATATCAGATACAGTTCTGGGTGTAACCAAGGTTTCATAATTTCCCTGCCACATGTTTTATCTGCTCAATATAAGAAACTAATATTTGGCAGATCATTGTAGCAGCAATAACAGCAACAAAGCCTTAATCTCAAACTAGTCGGGGTTGGCCTTAGCAACTCTATCCGAAGCAATAATTATTATAAGTGCAAGCCGCGGTCATGTGTAGTGACACTATCTCAAGTCAGCAGTTCATTGTTTGTTAAAAAAAGACTCCAACATATGCAGATGAGAATTAGATTTCACACGCTAAGGAGAAGGACCAGAACCGAATCATTTGAAAAATTATCTGGAGAATGCCACTGAGAAAAGAAAAAAGAAAAACCATGGAGTTCATATGCTAGGAATCTAATGTAGATGGAGTGGGCTATCTGCACAGTGGTTTCTGTATTTGTGTATTAACTATTTTTTACTGCAAGAAGCACGTGACATGATTTTTATGACATTTAAGCTTTATTTACCCTAGGTCTTACATTTTATTATGGGCTTCTCTTAAGTTGTGACAGAAAGATGATTCCTTATTAAATTTTCAGTTGGAATTACGTACTAAAATTGGGGACTGTCATATGGTGCATATTATATATGGGGGAATTTAACTAAACTATAAAGTGCTCACGTTTGATCCACTTAATCAATTGTTAAACATCAGACGGAATTCACATGATGACTAACAACCTACATAAATTCTTAGCTGATGACTGATGACTTATTAAATTATTTTTCTTAAAATGATTCCGGAAGGGCATTTGACAACTTTGATGTGATCAAACATGAGTAATTTGCAATATATATTTATTTTCTTTTCTTTAATTGAAACATTTTATTTTATGCTTTTTTTGGTCATTGCAGGTTCATTTTGTTCCTTCTGTGAAGCCTAAAGTGTCCCACAAGCATTCTAGGAGAAGGAAACACCGGTTCTTCCATGGTCTTAGCAAGAGATCCCTATAAGTCGTTCTTTTGCTAGCTATATTTGCTAATTAAGGTTTTGCAAGATGAGCATGGATACTAGAATGGAATAGGTTTCGATTTCGATTCACATTCACATTCACGTTGTAAAACACATGTTAAATATGTTTTTTTTATCTTGTTAATGTATGACAATGGAATAGTTCTTGAAATAATTTCAAGGAATAAGACATTGCTTTTGCAACAGGTAAATTGATGAGGACATTTTGATGATATACTCTCTAGATTAAACCACGCTCCTTGACGTCATGAATGGATAGAATTTATGCAGATTATTTTGTTTTATTTCATTTTATTATTTTGCAATTTTAATAAATTTATAAAATGGTCTAGTTTTCAAAATTTCTCTATTTCTTAAAACAAATGGGAGTACATTCTTGTTACACCAAAATTTGAAAATTCTACATTTGCACAAATTTGTAGTGGGTTGAGTGAAATGTGAGCAAATCATGTAGACCATTCTGTTAGTTAGATTGAGCATACGTCTTACAAAACGCAAGTCATGTTGGCCACATGACCAGCAAAAGAATATGTACTCACTATTTAAAACGTAAAAATATGTATCGCTATTTAAAACTTAACCACATAACATAATGTGTTGCAAGTCTTACGATCAATGTGATTTATAGATTATGTTCACTTGTTCTATGAGAGCCAGAAGATTTATATTTGTTATAACACGTATATATGTCGTGTAGCTTACACGATTTTTTTTTTCTTTTTGCGTAACCATGCAGAATAAGTGGTCTAGGCAATCAGACTTATTTTTGTTCAGTTATTAGAACAGATGATGTGGACTCTGACTGGGCAGTGTAACCTCTATAATAACCCTTTTTGTTTCTTATAAAAATCAAGAGTATTTTGAAAATTGTTCCAAATAAAAAATGCATCATAATATAATTATGTAGATTATAGTCATTTCAAGGTAATTGAGATATAAATATTTTGTTTTAATGTTGGTATTAAAATTATCTTTTTTTGCTGAGAATAGAAATATTTTTTTTAATTTATTCTGTTTATAATTTTATGAGGGTGAATTACATTCGGGGCTATGGAAGTAAGGCTTTAAATTTTGCTTGAAGATCGAAAATCGTTTGAAAATTGAATTGAATTTTAAATTGAATCTCGATTCGATTTAAATGAGCCTAACGAGTTTTTTTTTTGTTTGAAAATTTTATCAATTCAATCTTGAGCCGGCATAGGATTCGATTGAGATGGCTTGAAATTGAATCAATTATAAAAATAAAAAATATTACATATATATATATTATAGACTTGTAGACTTTTGTTTTTATTATTGGAAAAATGTAATATATAACGGGCGTTTGGTCTAGTGGTATGATTTTCGCTTTGGGTGCGAGAGGTCGCGAGTTCGATTCTCGCAACGCCCCTTTCTTTAGTTCATGTAATTACGTTTTGTTTTTTTAATTAAATAATCTGATCGTATGAAAATAATCCAATACGCCATTTCCCTTTCTACAAAATTTAAGTGTATTTTTGAAGGGCACAGTTTAGAAATATTACAATTGTTAGATGACATTTATGTCATATATATTCTATCAAAAAGAAAAAAAAATCATAAATGATATTTTTCAAAATGACTTTTTTTGATGATTTTCATCAAAAA
Source organism: Apostasia ramifera (assembly GCA_019297695.1). NCBI lineage: Eukaryota > Viridiplantae > Streptophyta > Magnoliopsida > Asparagales > Orchidaceae > Apostasia > Apostasia ramifera. Next base: position 105,510 of record JAEMOT010000078.1, on the reverse strand, counting down.
AGGATCATATTGCATCCATTTATAGACTACAGTAACTTAGCTATCATGAATATGAGACATCTCTCCAAAAGTAGAACTTTTTTTTTTTTTTTTAATTTTAAATATCATAATTTTTGTTAATTTATTTAAAAATTATGATAATAATATAATTCAAACCTAAAATTCTCTGATATCTAGACAAGTTCCTTCTATACTGAACTAAAAGAACATCACTACTAAAATGACTTTTGTAGTATTTATCATTGATATCTTTTACAGTTTTGTAGATTCTTACAGAGAACTGCACCAAAATCATTATAAAAAAGAATCAACAAATATTAAACAAAATACAAAGCTAATCTTAATTGCTTTAGAAGTTTACAATATTAAAGTTAATCTGCAATAATTCTAAAACTCGGAATATTAAACAAAATACAAATGAAAATGAATTTTTTAAAAAATTAAAGAAGAAACAACGATTTATAAGTTGAAAAATCTCATTCATAAATTGCAGTCAAAAACAGGTAGCAACTATCCGTACATAATCAAAAGAGAGCAGAATTGATCAGGTTAGCAGCTCAAATAATATTACAAAAAGAGACCCCATGGTGAGTCTATCGGTTATTTCAGTCTAATATCCATATACATCAAGGCAAATTTAGACAAAGAATACCAAAACTAACAGTGGGCCAACCAAAATGCATTCATTTTTTTTCTAATTTTTTTGAAAGTTTACTGATTTACATTATGAAGAAACATAGCAATCACATAGCTCAAATATGAAGAAAAAGATGAATGGAAAGAAGAATGAGGAGCTCTATAAGCTTATAGCATGGCTGTTCAGGTGCCTTTTCCACCGTTTTGCCTCTTCTTCTCCAGCCCAGCAGCTTCATTGAGCATGTCTGCTGCATCAGTGTGCATGTTCAGCTTAGACAGGGCGACGGCCTGCATGTAGAATGCCGTCGGCCAGTCCGGATACACACACTGCGCTTGCATCGCATCCCGAAGAGCAGCATCGGGTTGATCACACATTAGATGGCAGAGGCTCCGACGCGCATACACCGTAGGTGAGACCATCGTTCCAACATCGATGAACTGCATCAAAGCATTGGTCAAGGAATTACCACTGAACTGGCGGGTGTCTTACTGCAGTAAAGCTTAGTTCATGAAGTTACTTCTAGATAATATGACCTGAATCAAGTTGGATTAAGGTTAACTCGGTTATCATCCCAGCCAACCTCGACTTACATTTTTGATACATTCTTAAAAGAGTTGGGTGCATTATATGAATGGTTTAGGTTTGTATCAATTCCAATTCCATTGACAAACAAAGTGATATATATGTTGGGTTGGAGGGTTGACCAAGTTCTATGTTGCGAATGCACACGAACAATTATTAACATTAGTGATTTTAACAATACATTGTATTAATATACAAGTGATGGCCTTTATCTATTTGCATAAACCTTTAGCTTAATTAGTATACATTCACTTGTGTAGGCCTCTCAAATATTTCTCTTCTAAAAAGTGTAATCAAAGCTGATGATTTAGCTGGGATCAAGTGGTTCATGCAAATGCTATCAGTTCTTGGCTGCTTCTATCATAGTTGAGCAAGAAATCTAAGAAAGAGTGACTCCTATTGTAACACTCGGTAGTTGAGCCAACTCTTGATGTACATGTATTTGATATTGACAGGATACTAGAATAGGGTTTAAATTCAAGTCAAACCTTAACCCAAGCTCAACCCACTTATCCCTTTTTACATCGCTAATACCAAGGTACAACATGATTATAAGGTTCATAACTAAGCTCAACCAAAACTTAATGAGTTAAAAAACACATTAAAATGGAAAGACTAATATAGATAGATTTTTATGTAAAGGGAGAATTGTGGGGAATGTACATAAGCAATTATCCTATATTGATAGTTTAAAAACAAGTAGTGGAGTTGATATACATGTGATATCACTTATACATCGGCCTATATTTTTTAGTTATTAAGTGTCCATTCACTTGTGTATTAGATCAAACTTGAGCAACCTAATAGTTCTCTACTAACATCCTCAACAGAATAGTATGTTCATGTACACCATAATTATATATTGCAGTTGGGTTCAGGCAAAAATTGCCTACTCATTTATTAATAGGATACTAGAATAGGGTTAGATTCAGGTTGAACCTGAAGTTGAGCTCAACCCATTTAACCCTTTTGACACCGCTAGTATCAGGGAGCAACATGATTATTAGGTTGCTTGCATACCTGAGTGTAACAATCAATGGCAGTTTTAAAATCTTTGTCACGGAATGCAAAGTCTCCTCTTTTCCTGGCGTCAAGCATATCCCTCATTTGTTGTGTCCACTCTTGGAATGATAACTGACAGCAAGAGGGAAAAAACTCAAAAAGGATAGTGAGCGGGAAATGTGCAGTTGATTCACTAATTAGTAATTACAATCATGTATGTATGATAAAATGAGTAATTCCTCTCTGGACAATGTTAAGTACCTCATTTGTCCCTTCATCATCCCTGTAATGTGTCATCACTAGGATTTGATGGATAGCCGTTAGATCCATTCTGGAACAGGCTTCACCCATAGGGGAAAGAGGGTGTTGTGGAGTCAGAGGAGCCTCTTCATGCTTTGAAATCCCCATCATAACATAAGATGGTACCTGTATTCTGGCATTCATTATCATTGCACTTGAATATAGCATCTAACACACAAAGAACGTAGATAAAGATGATTATATCATAATCATAATAAAATGCAAAATATTTACCAATATAATCAAAATATAGTAATGCGGATCATCCTAACGCTAAACCATGCTAATCCCTAACAGCTAAGTATAGTACAGCAGTAATTTCTCTGTAACTTGTACCACAAACTTATAATAGCACTGTTTCGTTCACTATGGCACTGTTATATGCGCAGCAACCTGTATGAATGTGCAGAGAAGGAAACCGAGAGGAAGATGACGAGAGGATGGGGGGAGAGAGAATGATAAAGAAAAATCTTTGGAATGGGCTGATATATAGAAAGAACAAAAATCTGAAAGATGAGGCATATTCTAATGCTAATTATACCATCTCAATCAAAGATAAGAAGTCCACATCCAGATATTGCATTTTTGAGGGAACAAACCAGGTCACTTGTTAAAGTAAAAAGCAAAATATTGTGATAAAGACTAGTGCAAAGTCTAAATATAGAAAATGGATCATGCTACATGTGAAATAATTTGGACAAAAGCTTTCTTAAAGAAAATTGGTTTCTTATTTGAATTGCAATCTTATTTTCTATAAGAGGACCATATTAAAGCAGATTATCATTTTATTATAAAAGTTATTTTATTAAAGAAGATAATCACTTCTCATATTAGTATAAAAAATCAACTTGTAAATATCTTCACATAGGTTTTAGGACCATTTCACTTTTCTTCCTTACGAAACAAACTAGATGTATTTGAAAGAGCACTCTGAAAGCTTCAAGAATATTCTCGTATATTTCCTATTTATTAGATAATATTTATTTTCTTATTGTAATATTTTATAAGTATATAGGAAATTTGTATTTTCGTTACTTGTTTTCATATTGTACTCATCTCTTATAATTATAAATAATGTGTTCTCTCACTATTGTAATTAATCAAGCTTATCAAAAATCTCCTTATAGATTTATTTAAATATTAAAAATATCCCCAAAACTGATCTATACTCTAAACTCGCCCTAATGATTGATTTACAATTCCCCCCTCCTCCCCCTGCCCCCTATCCCGCCCTACCCCTCTTCAAGACATGCTCTTATAAAACTATCAAAGTAATTCAATTGATGACTTATTTTTAAATAACTATTCATGACATATCAAAGCAACTCAATCGATGACTTGCTCTAGACAACTATTCGCGATATAGCAAAATACCCCCCCTCCTTTCCCACACCCACCCCATCCCATCCTCCACACACCCAACCCAAACACCTCCCCACCCAAAACCATCCCTTCCCCCCTCCCTCACCCCACCTCCCCAACCTTCAACCTCCACGCGCCCTCCTTCCCTCTTACAATATTCACGATATTCACTTTACATATTTACAATGCACGGAAAGAGTAAGGTTATGTTGACATTCACCTTACATATTTATAATAAGAACCATCTGTGATGGAATATTAGTTCCGTCTACACAAACAAGTTCGGTAGAACTAGGGCTCAAATATCTAATTAGAGAAATAAAAAATTCTACATTTTACCATTTTCTTAATATCAAAATTTCAGTTCAAGTGTTCATGAAAAGGTTGATTAATGACAATACTGTCCCCATGCAATAAATGAAATTCAAGTAGTAAACTTTGTAAGGAACTAAAACCAGAGCAAAAAAAAGACAAACATACTATAGTAACAAAAAAGATTTACATCTGTTTTGGTTTGCAAAGGAGCAAGTGTAGCAACAAGAGTTTTAGTGTTGGGGCGGTCCCTTGGTTCATATTGCAAACATTGAGAGGCAAGGTCCACCAAAGAAGTGGCTTCTTCTGTTGAAAAATTGCCCTCCAAGTGAGAATCCATCAGAAGAAGAATGTTTTTACCCCTTATCATGTCAAGAGCCTGCACGTGCAAAGCTATGAATTTGACAAAACGCTTGTGCCACATACAAAAAATACATGTTTAGCTAGCGTGAGATTCTATCACATAATATACTGATTTTTTGTTAAATGAATGTACAGTGGAAGTAGCAAAAACCATTAATTATAACCAGTATATGGTATGAAAAAAAAAACAAGCTCATAAAATCATTAAGTAGTTCATCAGAAGCAAATAAATGCAGAATTTGGAAGTTGCTTGCCTAAATGAACATTGTTTTAGATATACAAAATAAAAGAAAACCATTACTTCTAATTGCAAACAAGGCCCAACTTGATTTTTCTTTTTGGACCACTGATGTGCTTTCAGAATGATGCTTTGGCTTAAGTTCAGTAATAGGTCTTTAAGAAAGAAAATGTCCTTGAACAATTATCTAATGTGCCATAAAAACACTGGATGCACGAACACGCAATGAAAATAGAATCTACCAACAAATTTTAACTCCCCATATATGAATAAATGATAGCAGAAAATAAGGGATCACACGATCAAATTCTGTAGGAGAGGTCCAAGACAAGAAGCCAAAAACACAATAGAATAATCTAAAAAATATTTTATTTATTTCAAATGAAAATAAAGAAAACAAGTCGATCTATAGGAGACCCTACTATAACACAAAAAAAACATAAAGTCGAGAAATATTGATTCTCCCAGATTATGTTATTTAACAAGCCAAATCTGAGGTAAATCAGAATTTAGAAAATATGAAAATATTTTCTTGAAATCGATTACCCTAGACATATGAGCTATCATGAAAGGTGAATCGGAACTTCAAATATATGAAAATATATGAAAATAAAATAAAATCTTTGGTGAAAATTCAAAAATATACTATAGGTGATCTAAATTTGATTCTCCAAAGATATATTAAAGATATGAAAAACTTTTCTTAAAATTGATTCTCCCAATCATATTAGTTGTCATGCGAAATCTCAGGTGAATCCGAATTTTGGAGAAATGAAAATAAAACAAATTATTTGGTGGTAATTCAAAAGTATACTAAAGGTGGCCTGAAACTGTCCTGAACGGCCATATCCTACTTTTTGTCGAGTTTTCCCAAATAATTTTTAGTAATCTGCTCCATGTCAATAAAAATGTGTAATTGCATGTACAGGACTTCATATCATAGGTACTGCCCTTACAAGAGATCAACTACTTAAATTAAAACCCTGTTTGCAGGAGCTTTCCACACAGCAGCTTTATGTGACATCAGTTGTGCCAAAAGAATGTCTAAGTCAATTTTATCAGAAAAAGAAATAACTTATGTTTACAGGACCTCACAAAACCAAAAACAAACATTGATAACTTCTTCTAGATAAAAAGTATAAAACAGTAAAACCGACCTAGTAAGGCACTTATGAAAGTATCAGCTCTCAAAAGTGTTTGGCAAGCCAATGCTCTACCTCCCAATTAATGCAACTTGGTGAAAGAAAACTGAATTAAAGAAGCATAAGGAAATGAGGATCATGTTCTCTTTCTAATAACTATTGCTCACGAATTCTTTGCCAATGATAAAATGCCAGATGCTTCTCTACGAAATAATCTAATCAGAAGCATAGTAATGTCAATTACAGAGGTATATAAATTCTTATATACGGAGTCTTTGGGGCACATAAAAAGGAAGTGTAACAAACAAAAGATTATTTCATGGTCTCCTGAGTGCAAAAATAAATCTACTATCATTGTTACTCTAATAGTTGATAGACTAACGTACAGCATAAGAAACATTGATAGTAATTTAAGAAAAAAGAAACTTAGAAGCATACACTAACTATTACGAGAGAAGTACTAAGAATGAAATTAAAAAAAAAAATATCAAAAAAGTAAAGAGGCATATACCAGAATAATTGCATTCAATAAGAAAAACATACGTGAGTTGGAGGGATATGCTTCCCACTAAGAAGATCGAGGAGGACAGTACCAAAGCTAAATATAACACTCTCAGGCGTAACCCTCCCTACAAAAAATGGTCATCAAAATTAAAGGCATCGATAAAAAATGTTTTTTTAGCAATAAAGCATTATTAGGGAGACGCTTTATACAAAAATTTATGACTATGGCGGATGAATTTTCTAAATATATCACATAACACTTGCTTAAGACAATACATAACCTAAATTGTTGCTGGTGAATAAGGATATTATTCTTAAACAAAAATAAAAAAAATAAATAAGAAATTAGACTCGAAAAACTCTCTCTCAGCAGTCTATCAACATCTGACAATACAAAAACCAAAATCAATACAATATAGTAATTGAATTCCAGCATAACCAGATACTCTACGCGTAGAGACAAAATCCAAAATAATTTAACATCAATAACATATTAAATTTGATTACAAAAATCTTTCATCAAATCAATCATTAATGCTGATCCATCGAATGTCCAGGATCTACATGATCTACATGTTTCCACGAGAATACATAATTTCATTTTTATCATGGCCCTCAGTCATATATGCCCTCATGAAAAAACTCGTGACATGTAAGCTAGTTTACCTAATGACCATATTGTGTCTCAACAATTAAACCAACTTTACAATAAACTCAACGATAAGAGCATATACAATGAAGATCAAAAAATAACAATGTAAAAATGTGCCAGCAACAGCTATTACAGCAGGAAAAGAATTGGAAGCAATTAACAATTCAAGTGATGCCCTACAGCAAAACGTAACTCAAAGAATGAGTTCCTTGAGAGCTATTCAAAATGGAGTGGTGAGTTTAAATACAAGTGAAAAACAATGAAGATTAAAATATCATAAGGCCTAAACCAGTGAAGTTCAACATGTTAATCCTCTTCGATCAAAAATAGAAATTCTAAGAAAGAACAAGGTGCCTTCTTCATCAAACACAACAACGATGCTTACTTGATTAATTCTACAAAACATATTATTAGGCAGTATCACTTAAATTGCATTCATAAAAATCTCCTAGGCACATCATCATGACATAGTATAGAGAAGCGCCTTTTTTAAGTGATATCTCCTTCCAAGGTCTATATTGGAGATCCCTCCATGTGAGGATGAGGAGGAAGCTAGAGAGGCTTGTCAACAAAAGCCTCATCGAACGTGGCATCATCCTTGAAGGAGGCAGCAAGATGGTTATCCGTCGAGACGAAGGAGTCAAGGACAAAGAAGGTTAGTAAAACAAAACAAGGAGTCAAATGCTACTATTGTAACAAGTCTGGGCACGTAAAGAGAGACTGATGCAAGTGGAAGAGGGACTAGAGTAAGGGAAATGAAAAACTCACAACTTTGCCTTTAAGAACTCTCAACGCAACCACAGTAGATCAATTGCTAGTCACGTTGACTATCAAAGAAAACGGGATACCTTACAATAACATAGTGTGGATTGTTGACTCTGAAGATTCCTACCAAATCGCAAGCCAAAAAAAGATAATTTCGACATACATGGTAGACAACTTTGGAGCTGCCAAAATGGGCAACAACGTGTATCAAAGATCATTGGCCGAGTGAATGTTGAACTTGAAGCCATCTTGGGATGCAAGTTGACACTTAAGGAAGTTTAGCATGTCTTAAACATCCGTCTAATCCTAATTTCGACAAGGAAGCTATGCGAAGAATGGTAACCAGCGAAATCTTAACAAAGGAGACCTTAGGACAACAAGGTGAGTGAATTGTTTTTAGCTTTGTAAGCTGAATGCCAAGATTTGTTCAAGTCCTCTCGCGAAAGTACTCATAGAGGGAGTAAAAAAGAGCCTATGGTACCAAAGGCTAGGCCACATGAACGAGAAAGTCCTTGAAATCCTCAAGAGAAACGTGCAAACCTCCAAGGTAATATTGGTGTCATGTCTTGCAAGGAAGCAATCAAAGGCACCTTTTGTGAAGTTGTCAATAGAAGCAAAGAACATTGAAGAAGGCCTACTCCAATGTGTGTGAATTAAGGTAAAAATCTTATAATGGAGCTTCCTATTTTGTAACTTTCATTAACGTCCACTTTAAGAAGACATGGGCACATCACTTGTTGAAAAAAGAAGTATTAAATTTCACAGAAAAATGAAATACTAAACAGATTAAGAGAGTTTCATCTGTTGGTGGAGAGATACAAGGTATGTCCCTACGGTGCATCTCCTCACCAACAACAAAAGTGAATACATGAGGGAGTTAGACAGATACTATTAAGCCTCGGTATTCGGTATGAAAAGATTGTACAAAGGCGACCTTCAACAAGGTACCCTTCTAATCAGTATGTGATTCTAATTGATGCAAGTGAATTGGAATGCATTGAAGTAACCCTTGAAGGCAAATAAGCAAACCAATGGAAGAGAGCCATGAAAGAAGAGATGGCTTCCTTGGAATTCGAGTTGGTGAAGCTGCTAAAGGTAGGAGATTATTAAAGAACAAATGGTTGTAGCAGCAAAAAATGAAGAATTCGCGATCAAGGTACAAGGCAAGATTTGTTGAGAAAGGCTTTGTACAAAAGCAGAGAATTGACTTCAAAGAAATTCTTTTCCATGGTGTGGGTGAAGGCAATCCAAACAATGCTCGGGCTGACTGCAAGCTTAAATCTTGAAGTCAAACAACTTGATGTGAAGGTTATGTTCTTCCCCTAGGAGTTAGATCTATATGTAGCCCCAAAAGAATTTAAGCTAAAACAGAAGGGAGGACTTATTTGTAAGTTGAAGAAGAGTCTTTATGAGTTGAAACATGCTCCGAGGTAATGGAACAAAAAGTTCAACACCTTCATGGTTGAGCAAGTTTATCGAAAAACCACATCAAACCACTGCGTCTAAGCGAAGAAGTTTGACAATGATGACTTGATTGCCATGCTACTCTATGTTGATAATATGCTAATGGTTTGTAAGAATGTCGGACAAACCAAGCAGCTGAAGGAAAAGCTCAACAAGGAGTTCGACAAGAAGGATCTTGTACTAGCTAGGCAAAACTTGGGGATGAAGATCAAGAAGAATTGCCATTAAAACATACTATGGATTGTGACATTCCAAAATGGATGGGTGGATAGAAGAAAATTAAAGCTAATTTGGACTGAAAAGAAAAGATTTGGGACCTATTTATGAGAAGTTGGAAATAGGGGGACCAAATTGTCTTTGTGCCAAATTAGATAAGGGCAGCCGCTGTGCCGCTTTCGCCCGTGCTGCCCCCTTCTTCCGCCTGTCGCCGCGCCAGGTGAGAGGAAAAGGAAGTTTTTTTTCTCCCTTCCTCTCTGTTTTTCCTCTCGCCCGCGCCCTTCTGTCGCCCGGTTCCACCGAACCCAGCGGCAATAGCAGCAGCCGCAGCCTGCAGCAGGAGAAGGAAAAGGAAGAGGAAGAGGAGAAGAAGAAGAGAAAGGAAGAGGAAAGAGAGGAAAGCCAGAGCAAGATTTCTTAGCGCCGTTTCATGATCAACGGTAGGTAATCCTTTCCGATTTATTATGTTAATGAAGTGATGTTCTGATGTAATGATGTGTATTGATCTTGTTTACTTACGGGAATATGTGTGATTTGTTGGTTTATTATGTTTACGCAATTATGTCTGATGTGGTGTATTTTGTTAAATACACCAGGAAATGGGTGTGATTTAATTGTCTGTGCAATGATATGGTGTTGATGTACTTTTGTGAGAATACTGATGTGAAGTGTATGCATAGTGTGTTTTATGTTTAATTGATGTTCATACGGTGAGGATGTGTAATCAGTTTATGTGTATGAAGGGTGATGTCCTGATGTGGAATCACCAATGTAAAGTGCAGTTTTTGTCAAGGCTTCAAGAAGAACAAGCTGAAGTGACTTTTGTCAGGCTTCTAGGTGAAAGGATATGAAAATGATAAGTCCACATCACTAAACAGAGTAATGTATGAGTTTATGAATGTGCTTGTACTCTCATGTGTGAGTTATGATGATAATTTAAAATGTTATGTGTTTATTTATTGTTCATGTCCTGATGTCATATGTATTTATTTTATGTTAGATACTGTTTTATCTACTGGGTTTGTATTAACAAACTTTTGCCATTTTTGGTGGCAGGTGCTGCACAAGAAAGATCATGGTGTGAGGTATTGAAGGTTGCTGCAAGGAAATGAATGATGTAAGTGAGTTTTCTGGCGTCCGGGTACTGGGACGTCACAATGGCTGTCCTAAGAGTATTACATTGAGAAGATACTACAAAGGTACAACATGAATAAGGCGAAATAGGTTGCAACTCCTCTAGACAATCATTTTAGATTGTCGAAGAAGCCATGTCCCTCCACTATTGTTGAACAAGAGAAATATGCTGAAAATTCAGCATTTTTCTCTCGCCGGAAGTTTGATGCATGCAATGGTCTATTCACGACCAGATATCTCACATGCTTCCCATGTCATAAAAAGGAATCTCTCCAATTGAAGAAAGACCACTAGGCTATAGTCAAGTGTGTCCTATGTTATCTTTTGAGGCACAAGCAAATTGGCATAATGTCTTGGAAAGGGAAAGCCAAAGATAGTCAGCAATGTTGATGCAAAAATGACTAGCAATGTTTACATTTTATATCAAGAAAGGATAGCCAAAAAGATGAGATTCTAAAAAAGCAATAAAAACTACAGCATTTTCACAACCTCAGTTTTAAAAAATTGAGATTTTTAACTTGGGACTAATTTGCCGCTCATGACCTTTGGCCTGGATGCAATTTATTAATTTTTTATCAAATTCATAAAAACCATCTCCAGAAACAGTTTTTAAAATCTTTTTTTTTTCTCAGGGGAAGGACAAACCGTTTCTTAAATACTCTGGTGGTGTATATGCTAAGTTTGTGCTGTAGCTTTTTCCATCCCTGCTGTTCTTCATTAGACCAAAACAAGAAAGACGTGGATCACCAACCTACATAAGCATCAACGCTAAAACCACGTGTCAATTTAATGAAAAATATTCATCAAGTCAAATTACATAGCACATATATTGCATCTTAGATGAATGTTGACGAATGAGGGTTCCAGTAAAATACTTAAGCATGACACAGCATCAAGCATCATTGCAGCGGAAAAGAAGCCTTGAAGGACACTCTCATACAAGAATTTGATCAAACTATTAAACTAAATCAGGAACTAACTCAAAGCACTTTAAGAATCTAAGAAAGAATTGAAAACATAGATGGAATACAATATGAATCTTGAGATCAACATATACTTTTAGCAAAAATGATGATAAAACCAAACAATAGGACCAATGCTCCAAATCATTGCCATAAAAAAGACCTAATAGGTACATTACGGAGACAGGAAAAGAAATTTCCAAATAGTCAAAATATCATTCAAAACTCAAAATATTTGATCTCAGGCGGATGTCCTTAATATAACTCAACTGAGAGACCACTTACATTTTATTACCACGAATTTGATCATCATAAATACCCGTTCTTCATATCCACACCATCCATATGATGTTCCATCATTTTCAGGAAGATATTAAGAATTGAAACTGAATTAGGAATGTCCAAAACAATTCTTACAAAGCCCTTTCTGTTAAAAATTTAAAATAATGAAAAACTAGTTGAATTTTGTTATTGTAGACCATCTTCATCAGTATTTATGTTTAGAAAATAAGAACACATGAATAATTAAAAAAACAACCGTAAGAATGATTAAAAACATAAACGATGAACTGTAAAAGATAAGATGAGCACTTCACCTCATCAAAAAGTACTCTATAAGCATTTAGGTCATGATAAAGAGGACGCCCTTCACTGCCGCAATATTCCAAGGCTTCAGCTATGTAGTATGCAACCCTTAATCGCATAGCCCATTCAATAGTTTGGTTTTCCCCTGTCAACACAAAATGTTGGAGTCCTAGAAATTAAGTAGCGCATGAAAAGATTGAAACTAAAAAGAGGCGAAAGGTTACCAATTTCTAAATTCTCATAGAAATAAGAGGAACTTTTTAATTAGTTATCTTAAAATGGAAAAATTGGAAATAATGCAGAAAAAAAAAAACAAAGCAACTGGACAACAAATCACCTCAGTTCGTACAACTTATATCAATGCAGTAGAACAAATAACTAAGGAACTTGCTTCCGCAGGTATCTTTTTCCATCCAAATTCAACTAAATATACTCTAACACGAGTTCTACATTCGAGATAGCCATGTTTCTCTTTACAGCAAAAAACCTAACAGAACATCAGAGGGAACTTACAAGTTTGACAACATAGCAAAAGAGCCCTGCCCAAGTCATGGTTTAAGTTAACTATCAAGCATACCCACTGGAAATGCAAGTAGAAAACAAGGATTCCGGTTTGAGACATTAGAACCAAAGAAGAATGATGGGCTGCACAATCTCCCAGTAAACAGCCTAACATAAGAACGCCTTTTTTTCCCTCAAATAGAGATTTCACGTTCCAAAACTGTCCCACTAAATACTGGCCGATTAAAATGGTATAAAAAGGGTACATACTATAATTATCATATAATATTAACGTGCCAATCGGGAATAAATGCAAGTTTTAAAATCCCAGAGAGAAATCACATACAGTGGAAGAGATGCTTGGCAAGAGTGTCATTGGGCATGTATTCGGCCACCAGAAGCCGCTCGTCGCCATCGGAGCAGTACCCGATCAAATTTGCCAGTCTCTTATGCCTCAACTTCCCCACTCCCCAGGCCTCCTCCTGCAAACTCCAAAGATTCAAGTCAACCTCTGAATGACGGATCAAAAGACTGACTGATCAATTTCAAAATAAGACTCCGTGAACGTACAGCGAACTGCTTGGGGTCGGGCCAGGCCATCTTGGTGAACTTCTTGACTGCGATCCGTCGGCGGTTCTGGAGACGGCCCTTGTAGACGAGGTTGGGCGCCTTCTCCCCGCTCTCCGATACGATGTTCTCGGAGCTGAATCCGTTGGTCGCCACCTTCAGCTCGGCCAGCGAGTACTCAGAGAAGGCAGGGATCTCCCCGGCAGCCCCCACCATCGCCCCCGGCGGCGTTACTTGCTGGAGCGAAAACGACTGCCGATGGCTCTGTTGCTGCCGGTGCTGCTGGTTGTTCTGCTTCTGTGGTATCGCCTCCGTCCACGGCGATGAGCAGCAGCTCCCCATCCCCCTCCCCACTCTCAAAACCTCTCTCTCTCCCCCCCCTCCTTTGTCCCACTCCCCTCCTTGAACCTTCCGTGCACTAATAGTGGAGCTGATGCTATTATTGCTTGATTGATTGATTGAGCGAGGAGGAGAAGACAGTCCGGAGAGCTTAAAAAGATGGAAACATGAAACCCCTCACCTTTTAAGGCTTCTGCGCGTGGGAAAGCCAAATAGAGATCAAATCCAGCAACGCTCCCCCTTTCTCCCTCCCGATCTTTTCAGGTTTCAATGAATCTCCCTTCAATCCAGCTCGCGTTTATCATGGCTTTTACCTCTTTTCCTCCATGAGCTGAGCTTGTACAGAAGAGCACGGTACCAAAGACCCGTTTTTTAGGTCATACGGCTTCTCGCGAATGCAATTGGAGAGGACGGGGGGCATACGGATCATATTAAAACATTAATAAAACCCTCAAAGTTGTCGAATCCAGCCACGATTGGATTGCTCCTCTCTCTCTCTCTCTCTCCATTTCAGCTCTCTCTCTCTCTCACCCGTCCGATCTGACGATTTCCTCGCGATTAGTGCTCCCCGAGCGCCAAGTGGCGCAGTGGAGTTGGGAAGGGAGCAGGACATCGCACTCGGCTTTTTTGGCCTAGCATCGTTTTAATTTTGCTCCAAATTAAAATAATATTAAATTAATAATAATAAATAAATTGTAATCTAAAAAATTTATTTTATTTTATATAATTAATAATTTTTAATAAAATTATTAACTTCATTTTATATTGTAGATCAAATGATTTTATTTATTATATATGTAAAATAAAATTAATAATTTTATTAAAAATAATTAGGTGAAATAAAATATTTTTTCATATTAAAATTTACATAAAATATAATAAATTTTTTGTAAGGCCAAAATAGTCCTAGAGCTGGCCGAAACTTAAGTCCATCATATTTTATTTGAATTAAACTTAGCTTAATTTATTCAAATAAAATTAATTTAAGTAGTAACCATCTCAATTTTGTATTGTACAAACTTTTTAGATGTACATTAAGATATTAAAAAATTTACATACAAGACATAAACATTTATTAAAATTTATATTTTGTAACCAATTCTAAAACTAACATCTCGTTTTTAACTCCGTCAATTTGATTTTTTTTATTATGCTACACTTAATATATTTTATAAGTTTAAAAATTTACAATAGTAAAACTAAAAAGATATATAAAATTAAGCGAATTTGAATAAAATGAATAATATTACAAAAACTTATATGTGATATATGTAATTTTTGAAATATTTTAGTAAAACATATAATTTTAATAAATTTTATATTATGTAAGTAAATATTTTTAAAATATTATATATATATATCTAACGTAATATTGAAAAAATGTTTGTATAAATATATTTTTATAAGTGCAATTAATTATAGATTATTGTTTTATGAAGCATAAGAAATGTGTCAGCTGATCTAACAGAAAAAGAAGGGTTACGCGCATCCACTTTCAAAAGTTATATTTGACTTAGAACTTGACTTTTATAATATACTTATAAATTATGTTTTAAATTTTATATTATATTAATGCACTTAAATTTTAAAATATTACTTATAAAATGCTTGTAGTAATTATAATTTTTAATACATTATATTTTTATTTTATAATTACTAATTTAATATTTTTAATTCATGCTAATTAATCATAATTACTATAGNATATATTATATAAACTTATATATATTTAAACATATATATATATATATAGATATATATACATATATAAACACATATGTAAATGAATATGCTTGTATATATATATATTGATGCAGAACAAAATTTATAACTTAATATTTAATTATTTAAATTCATAATAATAGTAATTAATTAATTATATTTATTTATTAAATAAATTCTCAGTTGTATAAATAAATATCCAGTAGAGTAGAACTAACTTTAAGGGAATAGTTTAATTTATATTAAAATAATAATAATTAAAATATTATTTTAGAAGAAAGAATATATTAGAATAGGAGAGTAACTTTTTCTTAATTTTATATAATTTTAAATATTTTCAGTATTTTAAAAATATTATTAATATATTTAAATTTTTATAAATAGAATTCACGGAAAACTTAATAAAAATGATAATTAAATGAAAAGTTTTTATATGTTCATGTGTGAATTTCTTCAGTGGTTGTGATCTCCAGTGGTCGTTGTGACAATTATATTTGAATTCCTCACGATAAATCACTTTGATCGTTGCGATAATCTTATTTTTGATACAATTATTCTTACTTGTGAGTTTGATTATTCGTAATTAGTTATCTTACTATTTATATTTTATTCTATTATATTCGAATTTTTTAGAATTTCAATCATATAAAAATATTTAAATTTTTTCATCTTCAAATTTATACACTTCTAAGCGTATACTTAAAATTTTACTAAAAATTTTTATCAAAGTTTACACTATTAATTAATATTCCACCATAATTACGAGCCTTTGTATTTCGTCACATAAATATCAATGTATATACATAAATGTTCATATATATGAATATTTGTGTATGTATACTTAAATATATATGTATACATACATTTATTTATTTATTTATTTATATATACATTTATAGATGTACAAGTTTAAATTTACATATGTATAATCATATATTTATCATATACAAATACATTTATATATATTATTTATATATTAATTTATATATAAAGTTAAGAAAATAATTTTCATGTAAATTATAAAATTTTAAAGATGTGCCTACAGGTAGGCCTGTCAATGGATCGGATTCTGATCGGGTTGACTCCGACCCGGATTCAAATCCATATATGTCGGATTGGGTTATACATCGGATCGGGTCATAGTCGATCCATATCCTCTCGGGTCAGAAATCAGATCGGTTCGGAACTCGAGTTTTCGGATTTAATCTATTTACAATAAAAGTAGTTATTTTTAAGTAATTTTTATAATCAAATTTAAAATATTGTTAAATTTATTAAAAATAAAATAAAAGAAAAATATTATATTTTTATGAATTAATTAAATATTTTAATATAAAAATCAGTATTTGTAATATATATATATATATATATATATATTATGAAATATAAACTGAACATTATAAATTATAATCTACTAATATAATATATAAAAAAAATTATTAATTAATTATAGTGACGTTGTTTACTTGAGTTTTCTAATAAAAAAATTATTAGCCACAATATAACCCTTTATGAACTACAAATTAGATTACATAAACGGATAGGATTTTAAACGGGTTGGGTCAATGGTGATCCATATTCGATCCATTTATTTGTAAATGAATCGGATCAGTAAATAGGGCGGATTGACGGGTAAAAAAAAATTCATTTGACAGGCCTAGCTACAGGTATAAGTCAAAAAAAAGTGCCAGCTAATATTATTTAAAAAAAAAGGCGCCAACTGGAAGACTGAGGAAACGGGCTGCAGGACCCGGCGCGGAGCGGGCATCCGGCTGGAATCCAAACGCCAGCACGAAGAATTTTAAAATATTAAACTCAAATAATTAGCATTAAATAATTATATAGTTTGCCAGCTTAATTCGAAATTTTAAATTTTGGATCATTAATAAAAATTAATCAAAACATTCATTTTTACTTAAAAATGATTTTATTTGGCTAATTATGTAAGTATATATTCTAATTTATTCGGCAAATACTAATTTAACATCTATACTATATAAGAAAAAGGGTAAATTTATTTTAAATTTCTCTATAAAAAAATAATTTTAGATTTCTATTGTTTGAAAAAAATTTGACAAATTAGATTATTTCCCTAAAATAATTTTAGAAGCTATTCAAGCAATTCCTAAGAGATTGGCCATGTTAAATAACAATAACAAAATGCTTTATTTATTATAAAAATTTAAAAAAATAATATTAAATTAATTTTTATAATATTATACACAGATTTTAATATAAAATTTTATTTTATTTTATATTCTATATTATTTTTAATACATTAATTAATTTTATTTTAAGATAATAATACAAATTTTATGTTAAAATTAAATTGTACCCAATATCTTCAAATGTTTAACCTAATATGATATATCATATATCTAATTTGAAATAAACTAATCAACAATTAATTAAATTAAAAGCTCCTCTACCGCATGAACTCTCTCTTATAATAATCGTTTAATTCCTAAAGACCCAGAAGGACCTGTGGCATCCACCTCATTACATCACGGGCCATAGCTAAAAGAAAGGTTAGCGAGCAAAGTTGAAATCTACGTCAATCTTGTTCCCATTATTTATTTCATTAAAAAACTAAAAATTCTTTTGTACACTATTTCTACGATTTTTTGTTCTTGAAATATTTCAATCTCTGTACGCAATTTTTATGGTTACTTATATAAATTTTTTCTAATTTAATAGAATCTCATTTTAGTTTGTTATGCGGCTTTAAGAGATCTTTTGCATCTGAATTAGATAAATTTTTATTTCTTTTTGGCTCATTTCTTTCTTTTAGAAATTAGAACTCACCGCAAAAATGGTATTTTTCACAAAAATTCTAGCTGTAATTTTCTATGAATTTAAATTGTTCATTAAGTTATGTCTAAATTACATTTGATAATTTAGAAAATATTTTTAAAAATAAAAAAGAATTACGCAAATTCATGGAGAAGTGTGCAAACAAGTTAATATTTTAACATATTGGATTTCTTAAATCATTAATTTAATTTTTTTTTTTAGATAAAATCATTAATTTCATTTTAAGTTTCACTTTGGCATGCCATGATATATATCATGAAAAATAAAGTAATCATTTAAGCTTAATAAAAAGATTAATATTATCTGTTTAATCAAAAAGGCACACTTGACGCCGGGCCAAACCTGACGTGGCCCTCTGGCTGGCATTCTTCGCATCTTTCGCTTTATGCATTATACACATTTAATTATTATTTAGTATCCTAAAAACCATGATTAGGTAGTGAACGAAATATTATACATAAATTATAATATTAAAATTTATAAAAATATCATATTATAATTTTGACATTACCATATTATATGAAAAAAAAATATATTACATAACTGAATACTATTAAATAAAATTATTTTACCTATAAATTATTGTTAAAAGCAGCTGTTAAAAGTAAAAAATTGAATTATTTGAAAAAATTACCGTACTATTTAAAAATTTTATAATTATAAGTTATAACAGGCAGGTAAATAAAATTATTATTATATATTTTTTTAAAAAGTAAAAGAATAATTACGTACATGCCACACAATTTAGTTTTATTTATGCCTTACTCATCCATTCTTAGTTAATTACGCTATACACACTCAAAATATTATAAAATTTTATATACACATATTTTAACTTATTTTTATTATAATGAGTAATCATAATTTTTTAATAACCTAACTATAATTAAATTATAAAAAATTTGAGCCGTTCATCATATTATTTTAAGGATATTTAAATATATTTTGAGTGAAAATTCTAAAACCTTAATGTTTAGATGGCAGCAAAGGAAGAAGACATCCGCGACGTGAATTAATTTTAGGACAAATCAGCACTTTAGTGTGGTATTGAGGAAGAAAAAAAAATATACTATTAAGAGTAAAAATATAATTTTAATGATTTACTAACAGAATATTGTTTTTTCAAATAGATTTTGATTAAGTTTTAACTCAAATGTGTATGTAAGATTTTGTAATATTTTGAGTGTGCATAGTATAATTAATTAAAAATGGATGGGTGAAACATAAATAAAACTAAATTGTGTGGCATGTAGGTAATTATTTCAAAAGTAAAATAATACATATATAGCAATTTATTACATATATTATTTCTTATCTGATAAATATTATAAAATTTATATGATTATTAAATATAATAATTATATTTATATTTTATAAATTTAAAAAAAGTAAATTTATTGCAGTAGTTGTAATAATAATTTAAATTATGTAAACTATAATCAATTTCATATTATCAATATATAAATAAATATATTTATAAATAAATAAAATATATTTTATAACATTTTATTAATTATATTATAATATAATAATTTAAAATTTTACACATGTTCTTTTAAAATATATTATCATAATATATAATTATCTAATTTTATTTAATATAACATAATTAAATATTCATAATAATTATTTTATTTATATTTATAAATTTATTATATCATAAATAATTATGATATAATTATTAAAATTTAATTATGTTGAGATTCCTTTTGCCATTAATTAGTCATAGCAAAAATATTTTTTAAAAAGATTATTTTTTTACTTTTTTTACAGAGTTACTTTGTAATTTTTTAAAAATTGAAATGTTCTAAAAATTATTTTATAATTTAGTTATTATTTTAAAAGAATATGATATAAAGTTAGTTATTATCTTAGAATATGTGAGAGTTGTGATATAAATTAATTATTATTTTAAAAACATGTGGATGATGTGAAATAAAGTTAATTATTAATATTAAATTTTATGTGTGATATGATATGCCTGTTTAAAATTAAAACATACTAATTTTTAATCCTGAAATAAATATGGCCTAAGTAATAAGAATTGTAGTGTTGCTTCCAAAAAAAATTATATTTGACTTTAATTTGCTAAGCATAATATATATAATTTCTAATATATACAAATTAATGATCTAATTTTTATTATGTATATTTTGAACATATTTTCTGTTCTTTCATTTTTCTTCAACAATATGATTTTTTCTTTACGAAGGTGTCATATAACATTTTTCTTTTTGCTGGGAAGTTAACGTATAGTATATGCATAGACAACTGGTTAAAGCCGTACATTTTATGGGCCAGGCCCATAAAGCCCATAAAGCCCAGCAAGCCATTTTACGCTGTTTTAACAAATGGCAGAAAGAGTACAGTAGTCAAACTCAAGGGAACTATAGGGATAAATTGCACTGGAAATCCAAAGGTAAGAAAACCTTTCTGATTACTCCAGTTTTCAAAATTTTATAGAATTACCTTCTGAGTCATTGCGTATCAATGGCGCACAAGTTGATTCTTCTATCATCATCAGCAAAATCATCGAGAATAACATCCATGCAATCAATTGGTGAGAGTCAAAAGGTCGAAAAGGAAACATATTTTAATTTTGGAAATATAAATTTTGAACATGCATGCATGCATAAATGTAATTTGACAGCATATATAATTAACAACGCTAGGATTACAATTTTGGCATTCAATTACCGCTGGCAAACAACCTCTTAATTAGTTTATAGGATGGCTGCGGAGGACCACAGTCTCGAGGGAGAGCCCGGGCCCGAACCCGAAGAGCACACCCCACTCGAGCCCTTCTCCGGTGGTGGGCTTCCCTTCTTTGGCAGATCTCTTGCGCATCTCATCGAGGACGAAGTGGACGCACACGCTCGACATGTTGCCATACTCGGCCAGCACGTGCCTGGAAGCCCACATCTTCTCTGGCTTCAAACCCACCCTCTCCTCCACCTGGTCCAGGATGGCCCGCCCGCCCGGGTGCGGAGCCCAGAAGATGGAGTTCCAGTCCGAGATGCCCAGCGGGCTGAATGCCTCCTCAAGGCATTTGCTTACGTTCTTAGAGATGATCAGGGGCACGTCCCTGTGGAGGGTGGCGGTCAGCCCTCCCTCCCCAAGGTGACCGCCGATGGCCCCGTCAGAGTCCGGCAGTATCACCTGCGAAGCGGAGATGATGGAGAAGAGGGGCCGCTCGTTGACTTCCTCAACAGGGTCAGCACCGACTATCAAGGCCGACGCCCCATCGGCGAAGAGCGCCTGAGTGACGAGATCATCCTGGTGCTCCACGGACGGCGCACGGATGAGGACGGTGGTGGTCTCGGCGCAGACGACGAGGACTCGAGCGCCCATGCGGCTCTCTGCGAGCACCTTGGCTAGGCGGAGGACGGTGCCGCCGGCGAAGCAGCCTTGCTGGTAGAGCATCACTCGTTGGACGTCGGCGTTGAGGCCGAGGATCCTGGTCAGCTGGTAGTCGGCGCCCGGGAGGTCCATGCCGCTTGTGGTGCAGAAGATGAGATGGGTGATGCCGGATTTGGGCTGCCCCCATTCCTCGATTGCCCTCTCAGCCGCCGCCGCGCCGAGCTTAGGAATCTCAGCCACGGCGACCTTCTGCCTGACGTTGAGCGAAGAGTCCATGAAGGTGCCGAGGCATGGGTTGTCCCTGAGCAGCTCCTCGTTCCAGACGAAATGGCGTTTCCTGATGGCCGTCCTCTCGCCTGAAGATTCGTGCGGATATGATGATCAGCATACAATATTACTGTGAAAAAAACTGACGTTGGGATGGAAGATGGAGATATATAACTGCTTACAGATGCGCTGGAACTTCTTCTTGAGGTCGACCAAGTGGTCGCTATCCATGACGCGGAAGTAGAATTCGGGGTAGCTGCTCTGGTCCATGGAGTTGGGGGGATTGGCCCTGCCGATGGCCAATATGGCGGCGGGGCCGTCGACAGCTCTTGATGCCTTGCTGATGATTTGAAGGCCCGGCATGATTGAAGAGAAATGTGTTTGATTTGCTGAGAGAGAGAGAGAGAGAGAGAGATGAAGCCTCTTGCTGCTAATTGGTAACTTAGGTAGCTCCGTGCCTCTAACTCACTGCCATCTTCTCTCTATTTATACGATGCGGGGAAGTCATGAATTAAAAATTCCTTTTTTTTTTTTGATAGTTGTGAATTGAAAACTTGATGAGAGCAACAAGGTAGTTGGCACGCAATCTTTATCTACTGAACAGTAATGATTTAATTTATTAAATATGAAAATATTACTATCAAGCACCAACTTCATTAAAATAAAAAATTTATTAATTTTATTCCCGGTCTTTCTTTATTTGGGGCTGCTAAAGCACGTAACCGAATTAAGAATATAATCTAATATATGGGTCTCACTGATTTTTTTTTCTACCAATTTGACTTTACAAATTAATCCTTCATTAAGGATTTGTTTGTTTATAAGTTTAAATTTAATAAGATTAAAATTAAACTTAAATAAAAATATTATTTTATTAAAAATTATGAATAATGTGAAATAAAATTAGTTATTATGTTGGGATATGTGAGGGATGTGATATAAAATTAGTCATTATTTTAGTAATATGTGTAGAATGTGAAATAAAGTTAATTTTTAATATTAAGGTCCCGTTTGTTTTCAAGTTAAAAATTAACTTGGTTTAATTTTAACCTAGCATATTTCATCACATATAAAATTTAATATTAAAAATTAACTTTATTTTACATCTTATACACATTACTAAAATAATAACTAACTTATATCACTTCACTCACATATTCCAATATAATAACTAACTTTATATCACATCCCTTATATATCCCAACATAATAACTAAATTTATTTTATATTATTCATAATTTTTAATAAAAAACTATCTCTATCCAAATTTAATTTTAATATTATTAAATTTAATTTTATAAATAAATAAATCTTAAATTTTATGTATGATGTGATATGTCAAGTTAAAATTAAATCAAGTTAATTTTTAAATTCAAAACAAATAGGACCTAATAGTTAAAAATAAGCTTTATACAAAGTGGAATACTATGTAATTTAATAAATAATTCAAAACATTTGAATCGGTCAAAAAAAAATTCTTACGTAATACATTTGTGTCAATAATGTCACAGAGATAAAAATAAAGTTTTACCTATGTGAAACTATTGCATATCGCATAGAGAGAATGCCAAATATAGATTTTATCAAGTTCAGCAAGTCGCACATTTCAATAAAGAGTAGCTATCAAAGATCAAGATTGCACAAGATTCTTGCACAAATAAACATAAAAAGATTAGAAATATGATCTCGATAAAAAGAATACCTACAAAGTTATTAATTAAATATCAAGCTACTTTAGCTGAATACACGCAATAATACAATTGTTCGAAATTGTTGCTACGTATTTGAATAGAATACAAGTATCAAAGCACTAATTCATTGTAATTCAAGATATGTTTATAGAATATTGATACTTTTATCACTGTTTAATGTTATATCGACGACTCTCAGCAGAATATACCTTTTTAGAGACCGCTTTAAGCACAAAAGGGTATTATAGTTGAACGTCAGCTATTGTATTCTATTTTCTTATATATTGATGCATTGCAATTCAATGCATGCTTCTCAGATCAATTTGTTATATAGCACAGATAAAAAATTATTTAAACATCACACAACTGGGATAGGTCAGTGACATAGAAATTAATTTCTATGATAAATGCATAAGAAACAAAAATGAGCAATTACTATGCCTCCATTCTCAGAAAGAATTAGGCTCCATTTGGTAATCACTTTGAAGTAACTTAAATTTAAATTTAAGCTACATGAAGTAAAAAATCATCCAAATAGTTTTTAGGCTTTAAGCAGCTTGAAAATTTCAGGCTCCTTAAAGTCATTTTAAGCTTCTCAAAACACAAGTAATGAGAAAGATGCTGCTTCAAAATTTTAAACTGCTTAAAATTTTATGCGCCTTATACTTAAAAAAATTTAAATTGTTACCAAACGGAGATTCTTCTTTTCCTGGAAGACCAAAGAGTAGAAAAGCTGAAATTTCACACTTTGGCTCTGTTTGGCAACTGGCTAAAAAAAATAACTTATTTTAGCCACAGTCAAAATCTTAAATTTAATTTTAAAAAATTATTTTATATCTCATCCTACACAAATTTTAATATTAAACAATTACTTTATTTCACATCAAACACAATTTTTAATATAACTAACTCAATTTATTTCACATCATACATATTTTTCTAAAAAATTTCACAATTTTTTTTTTTAAATTATCTTTTTTTTCTCTAACTAAACAGAGCCTTTAAAATCAAAGTCTTGACATCTAACATGTCTTTTCCAACATCCTAGACCTTACTACTTTTTTAGTCCAATCAAAGTTAACAAGTCTCTCATCAATGGAAGGAACTTTTTTTAGCAACCTTATTATGTGCAGGTGATACCTCTCCTATTGAATAAATCTAAATTTCTAGAATTGAAGGTAATTAGAAATTGTGTTTTGGATATTATACAATAGATTTTTTCTAAAACAAATTTTGTTGAAATTAAGCTTTGTGTTAATTGAAGTAAGTATTAGATGTTTTCAATATGCTCTGTAATGTTAATATTAACTCTTGAACAATTTATATAAATAGTTTGATTAATTACAGAGTGTAGCTTTCTCTGAGCTTGCTCATTTTTGCTCATTGTGGATGCTTGATAATTTGTATGTAGTGTTTCTCTACATTTCATGCAATCTTTGCTGCAGCCTATATAACAAATCTTTGTTTGAAATTTTGATTTAGGCTCTGTTTGGCATTGCTGTGCTGTATAAAAAAGTGTTGTACTGTATAGCTGTATAAAAAAGTACAGTTGAATAAAGCTGTTTTATACGTTTAGTAAACTATTGTTAAAAGCTGTCATTNACTATATTAATAATATCATTTAATACATTTTTATAAAGAAAATATGAAAATATGAAAATTACGACAATTGCATATTTTGTCTAATGACGGGACGTGAGGAAGAAAATGACTGGAAAGATTAGCAAGATGTGTTCGGTTAGAGATAAATAATGTTAAGGGCATTTTTGTCCATAATTAATTAGAGCACAATCACTTTTCCAAAAAGTTTTTTTTTTTAGCTTTTCTCTACAGCTGTTTTTTAGCTTTTTGATAACTGAAAACGGTTAAATAGCTATTTTACCAAACACAATTTTTATATTTTAGCTATATAAAAAAGTATTTTTTAATACCAAAAAGCTTTCCCAAACGCAGCCTTAATATACTTGAAAAATCAAAAAAATGAAATATAAATAATACTTTTTTAATAATTAAAAAAATAAGAGTTATGTTATTTCAGTATAAAGTAATTTAACCTTACAAATTTATAAATTAGTAAACTAAATTAATTAAAATTTTATTAGTAATCAATTAGTCATTTGATAACATAATCAATTATCATAAATATAATTAGTTGTTTAAATAATTACATGATTATTAATTTGTACTAAAAATTATATTAGATTATTTTTGTTTAAAATAATTTACGTAAATTTAATTTAGTTAATGTTCTCAATTTAACCTCATTTATTATTCAATTTAATATTTATCATATCGTTGTCTATTTTTTAATAATAATTATTTCTTCTTCCCGTAAAGAATTGAAATCAAAATGACATAAGTAAAAATTATATTAATATTAAACTTTTCCTCTTCCAATTGATATTTTATTATAGTAAAATTCTATTATTTATAATAGTTTTTTAAAAAAATTAGATTTAATAGCACGTGCAACATAACTAGTTATTAACAAAAACGAATGTGTGATATAATATGCAGGAATGAAACTCATTGAACAGAAGTTAATTATAATTAAATAATATTCTTCAATGACGTGCATTAATTAGCAGCCCAGCATTGACCATGCGTAAAATTGAAACTGATATTTTAAAGAAGCTCGTCATAATAAATAATAATTTGCTGTTTACTAAAATTATTCATCACTGTCGTCGATCGATCGAGTAGGCAAAGATGCCGTACGTGCCAACTACCTTAATCCAAGTTTTTAATTCATGATCCCTCTGCATCATATAAATAGAGAGCAAATACCAGTGAGTTAAGCCAAGCATGCAAAGGAGTAAGCTAAGTTACTAATTAATTAGCAGCAAGAGGCTTCATCTCTCTCTCTCTCTCTCTCTCTCTCTCTCTCAGCAAATCAAACACATTTCTCTTCAATCATGCCGGGCCTTCAAATCATCAGCAAGGCATCAAGAGCTGCCAACGGCCTCGCCGCCATATTGGCCATCGGCAGGGCCAATCCCCCCAACTCCATGGACCAGAGCAGCTACCCCGAATTCTACTTCCGCGTCATGGATAGCGACCACTTGGTCGACCTCAAGAAGAAGTTCCAGCGCATCTGTAAGCAGTTATATATCTCCATCTTCCATCCCAACGTCAGTTATTTTCACAGTAATATTGTATGCTGATCATCATATCCGCACGAATCTTCAGGCGAGAGGACGGCCATCAGGAAACGCCATTTCGTCTGGAACGAGGAGCTGCTCAGGGACAACCCATGCCTCCGCACCTTCATGGACTCTTCGCTCAACGTCAGGCAGAAGGTCGCCGTGGCTGAGATTCCCAAGCTCGGCGTGGCGGCGGCTGAGAGGGCAATCGAGGAATGGGGGCAGCCCAAATCCGGCATCACCCATCTCATCTTCTGCACCACAAGCGGCATGGACCTCCCGGGCGCCGACTACCAGCTGACCAAGATCCTCGGCCTCAACGCCGACGTCCAACGCGTGATGCTCTACCAGCAAGGCTGCTTCGCCGGCGGCACCGTCCTCCGCCTAGCCAAGGTGCTCGCAGAGAGCCGCATGGGCGCTCGAGTCCTCGTCGTCTGCGCCGAGACCACCACCGTCCTCATCCGTGCGCCGTCCGTGGAGCACCAGGATGATCTCGTCACTCAGGCGCTCTTCGCCGATGGGGCGTCGGCCTTGATAGTCGGTGCTGACCCTGTTGAGGAAGTCAACGAGCGGCCCCTCTTCTCCATCATCTCCGCTTCGCAGGTGATACTGCCGGACTCTGACGGGGCCATCGGCGGTCACCTTGGGGAGGGAGGGCTGACCGCCACCCTCCACAGGGACGTGCCCCTGATCATCTCTAAGAACGTAAGCAAATGCCTTGAGGAGGCATTCAGCCCGCTGGGCATCTCGGACTGGAACTCCATCTTCTGGGCTCCGCACCCGGGCGGGCGGGCCATCCTGGACCAGGTGGAGGAGAGGGTGGGTTTGAAGCCAGAGAAGATGTGGGCTTCCAGGCACGTGCTGGCCGAGTATGGCAACATGTCGAGCGTGTGCGTCCACTTCGTCCTCGATGAGATGCGCAAGAGATCTGCCAAAGAAGGGAAGCCCACCACCGGAGAAGGGCTCGAGTGGGGTGTGCTCTTCGGGTTCGGGCCCGGGCTCACCGTCGAGACTGTGGTCCTCCGCAGCCACCCTATAAACTAATTAAGAGGTTGTTTGCCAGCGGTAATTGAATGCCAAAATTGTAATCCTAGCGTTGTTAATTATATATGCTGTCAAATTACATTTATGCATGCATGCATGTTCAAAATTTATATTTCCAAAATTAAAATATGTTTCCTTTTCGACCTTTTGACTCTCACCAATTGATTGCATGGATGTTATTCTCGATGATTTTGCTGATGATGATAGAAGAATCTGTTGGATAATTTGCTATAAGAAATAGATTAAAGAAGGCAATTTTCTGTTTTCTGCAGTGAAAAACAGAGAAACGTAGAGCAGAGGAAATATAAATATAGCTGAGAGCACAAAAAAAGATGATGAAAACCACTATATATTATATTTAGCATTCATGTCTTTTTATAGAGACATTACATAGACTAAAAAAAAAAAAAAAATCTTAGCTGAATCCACTTACTGCACTCCTAAAAAACAGGACACATAAAACTAACTCAAAGACTTAGCAATATATATTAATTTATCTGCTAATATTAAATAAACTAGTTTGAATTAGGATATTTCCAACATTCCCCCTTGATTCAAAGTTACACACTCCCATTGAAGTTCTAAAATAAACAAATTTTTTATATGGGAGTGATTTGGTTAAAATATCAGCTACTTGCTCATTTGTGTTGCAGAACTTCAAATCCACGATGCTTTCAGTAGTCAACTCTCGAATAAAATGATGCTTAATGTCCACATGCTTAGTTCTTCCATGAAATATGGGATTTTTAGTCAATGCAATTGTTGCTTTGTTGTCGCAGAATACATTGGTTGCACCTTCTTGCTTTTGATGAAGCTCCTCAAGCAATCTTCTTAGCCAAACAACTTGACAAGCTGCTAAAGTGAGCAACATACTCCGCCTCAGTTGATGATAATGCTGTTGTTGCTTGCTTCTTTGAACACCAGGAAATAGCACTAGATCCAAGACTGAAAAAATTTCCTGAAGTACTTCTCCGATCATCTAATGAACCTGCCCAATCATTATTACTAAAACCAAATAATTTAAAATTTGTTATGTTAGAAAACCATAAACCATAATCAGTAGTCCCGGCTATATAACGTAAAATTCTCTTTGCAACACCGAAATGATGTCTAGTTGGACCATGCATAAATCTAGAGACCATTCCAACAGAAAAAGATATATCTGGTCTCGTATGTGTCAAGTAAATCAATCCACCAACTAAGCTCCTGAAAATATGTGGCTCAGTCAATGGAACATCATCCTTTTCATACAACTTCTCATTCAAATTCATAGGAGTCCTTGCTTCGTTGCAATTTTGCATGCCAAACCTTTTGAGTAAATTTATAGCATACTTTTCCTGTGAAATAAAAATTCTATCTTCACATTGCTTAACTTCTAGCCCAAGAAAATAATGAAGTAAACCAAGGTCTGTCATCTCAAATCTTCTCATCATAGATTGTTTAAATTCTGATATAATAGAACTTGAAGACCCCATATAAATCATATCATCAACATAAATGCAAACTATGATCATTTCAGTATTTTTCCTTTTTATGTAAAGAGTTGGCTCATTTTTGCTCCTCATAAATCCATTTTGCTGAAAATATGTATCTATTTCACCATACCATGTTCTTGGTGCTTGCTTTAGACCATATAATGCCTTTTTTAACTTATATACTTTCTTCTCCTTTCCATTAACTGTAAAACCTTGAGGTTGATTAACATATACTTCCTCTTTTAACACACCATGTAAAAAGGCTGATTTTACATCAAACTGATATACTGGTAAATTTAAATAAGCTGCAGTAGCTAATAAAACTCTTACTGTTTCAATGCGAGCCACAGGAGAAAAAGTTTCTTGAAAATCAATACCTTCTTTTTGTGAATATCCCTTTGCAACAAGTCGTGCTTTATGTTTCTGAATACTCCCATCAGCATGGTACTTTGTTTTAAAAACCCATTTCAAATCAATAGCTTTCTTTCCTTCAGGCAAATCAATTAACGTCCATGTATTATTCTTCTCAATTGCTGCAATTTCATCTTTCATAGCTTGGCACCAGTCTTCAAAGTTTATGGCCTCCTCAAAACTAATGGGATCTGAAACAAATAGGGCAAAACAATTATCATATATATCTTTCAATGATCTGAATTTTTTTGATGAATCTTCCTCTGAAGAGCTGTTAGATGGCATCAAATTTCTATTGCTTGAAGATGCCATAGATAATGTATTTGGAGATGAGCTTTATGATCCTGTTGACATGGAGCTTGGAGATAAATCATTAAGATTTTCTGATTCTGTAAAAGAAGAGGAATCTGAAATAAAGCCTTCAACATAATTGTGCCTCTGCAATTCCATTTTATCATCATTCCAATTCCAGCTTAAGTTTTCCTCAAATATAACACTTCGACTTATGATTAGCTTCTTGCTACAAGGATTATATAATCGATAAGCCTTTGATTGTGGGCAATAACCAATAAAGATACACTTTTCAGATTTATCTTCAAGCTTGTGACGATCATGAGAATTAACATAAACATAAGCAATGCAACCAAATATTTTTAAATGGCTTATACGAAGTTTTCTACCTTTCCAAACTTCATATGGAGTTCTGTTCAAAACTGCTTTTGTTGGAGATATATTCAACAAATACACTGCTGTAGCAACTGATTCAGCCCAAAATTGATTGGGAATTCCTTTAGCTTTTAATAAACTTCTAGCCATTTCTACAATTGTACGATTCTTTCGTTCAGCCACCCCATTTTGCTCAGGTGTATAAGGTGCTGTAAGCTCTCTGTGTATACCATTTTCTTCACAAAATGCCTTAAACTCATGTGATAAGAATTCACCACCTCTATATGTTCGAAGAACCTTAATAAAATAACCACTTTGCTTCTCTACAAATGCCTTAAATATTTTAAAAGCTTCAAGTGCTTCTGATTTGCTTTTCAAAAAATAAACCCAATTCATGCGAGTATAATCATCAATAAAAAGTATAAAATAACGACTACCACTTAAAGATTCTGTTCTCATGGGTCCACATAAATCAGAATATACCAATTCCAGTGGATGAGTAGCTCTACATGCCCTTCCAATAGGAAATGATTTTCTACTTTGCTTTCCATACAAACACTCTTCACATATATTTTCCAAATCATTAATTTTAGGAAGACCAATAACCATGTTTTTTTGATTCAAAAGCTTTAAGCCATTGATATGAAGATGCCCATAACGGAAATGCCATAAGGTAGATTCATTCATCTTCTTAACAATTAATGCATGGTTGCCAACACTTGAAATTCTGAGAGGAAACATATTATTTGATGTCATCTGAATATCAGCAATGATCTGGCAAGATTCTTTATCTTTAATCTTACATGTTGCATTGTCAAACAAAATACTATATCCACTAGCAACCAACTGTCCAACACTTAAAAGATTATGTGCTAGCTTTGGAACAAAGAAAACATTATCAAGATGCTTTGTATTACCTTGGGCTGTCTTAATAACAAGTGTACCTTTTCCTTCAACTTCAACTTGTTTATCATCTCCGAGTCTGACCTGTAATTTTTGTGACTCGTCTAAATCCTGAAACATAGATCTCACACTAGACATATGATTGGAACAGCCACTATCAAGGAACCAAACATCATTTAAGTTATCATTTGAATGAGAACAAGCCAAGAATAACTTACTTTCTTCTGATTTTTCTTTTTCTTCAGCATAACTTGCTTGTTTCTCCACAAAATTTTCTTGTTTTTGTTTGTTCCAGCAATTTGCTTCAACATGACCATATTTCTTGCAATAGTGACATTGAACTCCATAGTGATCTCCTTTATTTCTATTGAAATGATGCCTCTGAATTTCATTTCCAGCAAATCGATGATGCCTTTGAATTTCATTTCCTACAAACCGGCCTCTTCCTCTACTTCTTCCACGGCCTCGTCCATGAAAAATGCCTCTTCCTCGACCATGCTCAAACGTTCTTTCTGATTTTTCCTTCTGAGATGATGATTCCGACTTTACTTGAAATGCTTTTTCTTCAATTTTTCCAGCTCGCTTTAACCTGGCTTCATGAGCTTGCAAGGAACTTTTTAAACTATCAAATGTTAGTGCAGATAAATCCTTAGACTCTTCTATTGCTGCAGCAATATGATCAAATTGTGGTGTTAAACTCCTTAACACTTTTTCAACAACAATTTGATCAGTAAGATTTTCACCATATAGTCTTATTTGACTAACAATATCTGAAGCTTTAGATAAAAAAACATCAAGTTTATCATTCTTTTCCATAGAAAGATTTTCAAATTTACGACGTAAAGTCTGAAGCTTTACAGAGATTACTTTCTCTGAGCCTTCATATTCTCTCTTTAATGTTTCCCATGCTTCTTTTGATGTTTTTGCTGTTGCTATTCTTGCAAAAATTGTTTCATGTACTCCCTGCTGAATAAAAACCAGTGCTTTAGC
Source organism: Apostasia ramifera (assembly GCA_019297695.1). Lineage (NCBI taxonomy): Eukaryota > Viridiplantae > Streptophyta > Magnoliopsida > Asparagales > Orchidaceae > Apostasia > Apostasia ramifera. Next base: position 73,397 of record JAEMOT010000078.1, on the reverse strand, counting down.
ATCTTTCTTTTTATTTTCCTTTGCTTTCCTTTCATCCTCTTCATCTACATATCCACACTCAACAAAATCCCATAAGTCTTGTGATATAAGCAGAGTTCTCATCTTAATATTCCAATATTCATAACATTTACCTTTAAATATTGGAATTAAAGGCTGAGATACACTTACAGAGTTTGTATTTAAAGCCATATTGTCTTTTCCAAATCTGACAGGAATTTGATCGAACACCTTGTATGCGCTCTGCTCTTGAGATGCACCTTTGTTGATGCCTTACTGTACCTTTTATGAATCTTTACTGGCTCTTTTATGAATCTTCACTAGCTCTGATACCAATAATTGTTGGATAATTTGCTATAAGAAATAGATTAAAGAAGGCAATTTTCTGTTTTCTGCAGTGAAAAACGGAGAAACGTAGAGCAGAGGAAATATAAATATAGCTGAGAGCACAAAAAAAGATGATGAAAACCACTATATATTATATTTAGCATTCATGTCTTTTTATAGAGACATTACATAGACTCAAAAAAAAAAAAAATCTTAACTGAATCCACTTACTGCACTCCTAAAAAACAGGACACATAAAACTAACTCAAAGACTTAGCAATATATATTAATTTATCTGCTAATATTAAATAAACTAGCTTTGAATCAGGATATTTCCAACAGAATCAACTTGTGCGACATTGATATGCAATGACTCAGATGGTAATTCTATAAAATTTTGAAAACTGGACTAATCAGAATGGTTTCCTTACCTTTGGATTTCCAGTGCAATTTATCCCTATAGTTCCCTTGAGTTTGATTACTGCACTCGTTCTGCTATTTGCTAAAACAGCTTAAAATGGACTACGGCGGATGGGATTTGGATAGAGGACGACTCAGCCACCACTATAGCGGACCTTCAGCAGGCAACCAGAGGACACCCTCCAGACAAGATCACGGCCCAGATTGCCGACTTTTTTTGCGCCTTCAAGGTATATAGGATTTCTCATGTATACAGAGCCGCTAATAGAGCGGCCGATTTTGTAGCTTCCTTTTCTTGTTTAGATGATACAGAGTGGCATAGGGGCATGTCCCTCCCACTCGATTTTTGTGCGATTCTCGATGTATCTTTTTTACTGTTATAGTATTATAGGCTACGGCCGAATTTCAGTAAAACAGCTTAAAATGGATTACGATAATTAAAAGTTTTGACTACTATTTTAATGTCTTATGTTTTATTGAAGGTTTTAATTAAAGTATAATTTATTGAATTAATACAATTATAAATTTTAATTAAATTATTATAACTAATTATTTACTATTCACAAATGTGCCTCGTTTGGTTGGAGTCAGATTTTTTGCCCAACACAAATTTTAACTATAAAAATTAACTTTATTTCACATCTAATGCGTAAATATAAATATTAGAATTTAAAGTGTTTCATATTTAATACACTTTTTAATATTAAAATAAATTTATTTTTTATTAAATTTAAAAAATAAAATATTTTTTTTTTCTTATTTTAAAAAAAAATACGAACCAAACGAGGCTGACAAGCAATGCTTTCAGCCTCTTCTCGTGCATTCCAACGAAACTTAAAATAAGATTTTCTGGAGGTAAATTATGCTAAAGTTCTTAGTTTCAAATTTAATATGACAATAGTCCATAATTTAAAATAATTTGCACCTTAATTTTAATTTTAATTAGTCCTTTTATTTTGTTATTAATATTTAAAATTTCAATTATATGCATATATCTCTCATTTCCTCTTTATTTCTCTTCCCCAATCTCTATCTCTCTACCGTCTCTCTCGCTTTCTTTCTCTAGCAGGGTTGCAGGCGGTGGAAGGAAGGAGGCGGGGGATGTCTGCTAACGGTGGAGGCCAACGAGGAATGCCTGCCGGTGGAAAGAGTTGCCTTCCCTCTCCCATCTCCCTCCAATCAGCTCTCTTTTTACTCTCATTCTCTCTCTCTCTCCCTCCCTCTCTCTCTCTCTCCCCTTCTCTCCCGCTCTCTCCCTGTCAGCAGAGGGGTCTCCTGCCAACAAAGGAGGCCAAGCAGCCGCTCCGCCAGCAAGAGAGTGTGTGTCTGTGTGAATGTGTGAGGGACTGACAGAGAACAGGGAGGGAGACTAGAAGAGAGAGGGGAGGGGGCAGGCAGCTCCCTTTGTTGGAAGAAGGGAAGGAGGGAGGGAGAGAGAGAGAGAGAGAGAGAGAGAGAGAGAGAGAGTTGGGGATGAGAGCGTGAAGGAAAAATTAAAATTTTAGAAATTTTTAATAATAAAAAAATAAATTTTTTTAAAAATTATAAACTTATATAATATTAAGTCTTAAACTAGTGTGCTTATCACTGTTATTTACATTTTTTTATTTCATATATACCGTCAAAAATTAAAATATAATTTGATATATTAATATAATTAAAAAAATAAATTTGTTAAATTAGAAATATGTAAAAAAAAAATGAAATTTATCTAAGATTTTACCTTATATATATTAATTCTACCACAAGTAATAGACAATTAATTTAATAATTTCTCCGACTCTACATTAATAATTTTATATTATAAAAAACTGCGATAAATTTGTATGTATGTATTATGCTTTAAAAAGATAATGTAAAATAATTTCTTAAATTATGTTTACTGGTGAAATAAAATATTTAACATACTAAATTATTCATTTAGAGAATGTTAAGAGAAAAATCGGCCACATCTGTCAATCCTGACATGTGACAAATTTAGGTTAATCCATTGATTGGTCTGTTGAAAGATATATATATAGAGAGAGGGAGAATAATATTGAAGGAGAAAAAATAATTTCTTGCGTTGTTCAATTGTTAGGATCTCCCTTTTATAATGAGGAGTCCATATTACAAGATGGTATGTGATTAAATCTCTTTAATAGAGAATCGTTTTACATGGCAATATGTAAACCAAATCATAATTACAAAATATATGATAGAAATGATGGTTCTTAAAAGAAAACATATTTGGTGTATTGTAGGCAGGTGATAATGCAGAAATCCAACATTTACGTAATTCCTTTATTACTCCCCCGCAATCTTGGCGTAGGTGAGACAATGCCAAGATTGGTACGCAATAGTTCGAACCGTTGTCTGGAGAGCGATTTTGTGAAGATGTCCACGACTTGATCTTTAGTGGAGATGTAGGAAACCTTGAGTTGATTGGTGGCGACCCGCTCTCGAACAAAATAAAAATCAATTTCAATATGCTTGGTACGTGCATGAAATATCGGGTTGGCTGTCAAGTAGGTGGCCCCAATGTTATCACACCAAAGAGTTGGTGTGCCGTTAGTGGGTATATGAAGCTCGATGAGGAGTGATTGAAGCCAAATTAATTCTGCAGTAGCATTAGTGATTGCTTTATATTCAGCTTCAGTGCTGGAGCGGGAAACTGTTGGTTGTTTCTTTGAAGTCCATGAGACCAGATTTTTTCCTAAAAAAATGGAAAAGCCACCTGTAGAGCGACGATCTTCAGGAGAGCCAGCCCAATCAACATCACTGAAGGCGTGAAGGGTAAAAGGGGTATGGCGATGAATTGTAAGGCCATAGAGAATTGTGCTTTTCAGATAACGAAGGATGCGTTTAACAGCAGCCCAATGTTCTTTAGTGGGAGTATGCATGTATTGGCATGCACGATTGACTGCAAAAGCAATGTCAGGACTTGTGATAGTAACATATTGAAGAGCTCCAACAATACTCCGGTATAATGATGGGTCGCTCAATGGAATAGAGCTTTTTGTAGAGATGACAGTGGTAGGAGTAGAGATAGGACGGGCACCATCCATGTTAGCATGTAGGAGAAGCCCTAGAATATATTTGCTCTGTGATAAAAGATACCCAACAGAATGTGAGTGAACTTCAATGCCTAAAAAGTAATGCGCATGTCCGAGATCTCGAACTGAGAATTTCCTACTTAGTGACTGAATAACAGTAGTAATCTTATTGGGATTATTTCCGGTTACGAGAATATCATCAACATAGATGAGAATATAGACTTTAGAGGTAGATGTACACCGATAGAATAGAGAGGTGTCTGTCTTGGAACCAGAGAAGCCTTGTGTTTGAAGCCAACCTCAAAGGCGTTTGAACCAAGCTCGAGGGGCTTGTTTGAGGCCATAAAGTGATTTATGTAAATGACATACATGAGAAGGATATAACGGATGGGTGAAGCCAGGTGGTTGTTCCATATAGACTGTTTCCTTAAGAGAGCCATGAAAGAATGCATTTGAGACATCGAGTTGCCGAACGTTCCAGTTTGAGCATATAGCAATAGAGAGAAGTAATCTGACAGTGGTGATTTTGATGACTGAACTGAAAGTGTCTGTATAGTCAAGTCCAGGTTATTGATGATAGCCTTTCGCAACAAGGCGGGCTTTATATCTTTCGATGGAGCCATCTGCTTGATGCTTGAGTTTGTATACCCATTTGCATCCTACTACATTCATAGATGGAGTACAAGGAACGAGGTCCCATGTGTCATTGCGTAGTAGTGCATCAAACTCAGTGGCCATTGCAGCACGCCATGCAGGATCCTTTGATGCTTGAGTAAAGCAAGTAGATTCTGGCATATGTATGGAAGCCACCAAAGCAGTTGGAAGAGGATTTTTACTATCAGTGATCAGAGATAGAGTTATCGGTTTTGTTTGTTGATAGATATCAGTTAAAAGGCGAGTTCTTAGAGGCGGAGATGCAGAAATCGTTGGGCTATCCATAGGTCTTGATGTATTTGTTTTTGGCGGTATTGCTCGAGTATTCCCCTCAATACAAGGAGATCCTGGTGTTGAGTCTGGGGAAGCAGGAAGGTTGCGATGAGGTGATGGCGAAGAGCTAACCAATGGTAGAGTGTCCCGAGATATGGTGTTGCTGAGTGAACCTGGATGTGGCCCAAGGATGCTATCACTGGAAATAAGTACACCAGACATTTGTGTTGCTTTAGAAGATGTATCTGCAAAAGGGAAGTGTGTCTCATCAAAGACAACATGCCGGGAAATGTGAACTCTCCCGGTTGATATATGTAGGCAACGATAACCATGATGCATAGTACTATACCCAAGGAAAGCACACAATTGCGAGCGAGGTTGAAGTTTATTTTTGGTATATGGGCGTAGCCAAGGGTAGCAAGCACATCCAAAGATGCGAAGGAAATTATAATCAGGTATGCGACCATATAGTTTTTGTAGAGGAGTAATGTGATGAAGGATGGGGGTCAGTAAATGATTTATGAGATATACTGCTGTTTGAGCTGCAGCATCCCAGAATTTTTGAGGGGCAGAGGCATGTTGTAGAAGAGCTAATGTGGTTTCAATAATATGTCGATATTTGCGCTCTGCAGAGCCATTTTATTTTGGAGTGTGAGGGCAAGAGACACGGTGAGTAATTCCTGAGAAATTTAGATGGCGATAGAGGGCTTGATACTCGCCGCCCCAATCAGAGTGAAAAGAACGAATCTTACAATTAAAGAAACGCTCAACATGTTTTTGAAAACTGAGAAATATATCTACCAAGTCAGATTTACGTTTCATGGGAAAAAGCCAAGTGAATTTACTAAAATCATCAACAAAAATAACATAATATGAAAAGCCTTCATTAGAGATAATAGGGGCAGGACCCCAAATATCTGAATATATAAGTTCTAATGGAGACGACGAAGTACAAGTAGATGAAGAAAATGATAACTTATGACTCTTAGCTTTCATGCAGGCAGAGCAGATTCTTGATGTTGCAAGTGGCGATGTAGGTAGACCATATTTTTAAATTATTTGATGAACAGTACGAAGAGAAGGATGTCCGAGACGAGCATGCCATGATAACTTGGTGGTGCGTTCCCCAATAAGAGCAGTGGGTGATGGAACGAGAATGTGGTAGAGACCATTCTTAGTTCCCCCGCGGAGGAGAATTTTCCCTGTAGCTCGATCCTTCACAAAACATTCATGAGGATGGAATTCAAATAAGACATTATTATCATAGGTAAATTGTCGAATAGAAAGGAAATTTTTAGTGATTGAGGGAACATGTAAAATATTTTTAAGATGTAGATCATCAGAAGAGGAGTGCAAATGTGTATTTCCAAGTTTAGTTATATGCAAACCTGTACCATTACCGATTTGAACAGTATCGGTGCCCACATATGGTGTAGGATTGTGTAGAATATTGTAGTCTGGCGTGACATGATGAGATGCTCCAGAATCAGGATACCATGCTGACTCAGTCGTTGTATTTGGAGGGGAAATAAGAGCGCTATGATATGCTCCTGCTTGTGTTGTATTATAGGAAGATTGTAGTCGATTTGGTGTAGTTGTTCCCAATGGTCCATTATAATTCATGGAAGTGAGACCTCCAATAAAATGATGATCGAAGCGTTTATAGCATTCATGAGCATAATGACCAGGGATAAGGCAGATCTGGCAACGTCCTCGACCACGACCACCACGTCCTCGACCACTGCGTCCTCCACGCCCTCTGTTAGTATTGGATGGAGAGGGACGTTCTCGTCTAGCAGTGTTGATCGATGGTAATGTTACTGTAGTTATTTTCGTAGATTTGAGTTGAAGGAGACGTTCATGAGATGAAAGAATCCCATGAACTTCTTCTAAGGTAAAATCATCTACACGGGTAGTAATAGCAGGAATAATGTTGTCATATGTAGAATTCAGACCTGCAAGAACATGCATTAGAATATCTGGATCGGACATTGAATGCCCAATAGCAGATAGGTTGTTGATGATATTTTTTATAGCCTGCATATAATCATCAATAGAGCTGTCTCCTTATTTTATCATCTGTAATTGAGCTTTAAGTTGAAGAACACGTGCTCTAGAATGAGAGGTGAATGTGTCAGCAAGAGTTTTCCAAACTGCATGAGAGGTATTCAAATTTACCACCAATGGAAGAACGACTTCGGTGAGTGTTGAAATAATCCAAGTGAGAATTAGTTGATTCCTTTTTATCCAGGTAGTGTAAGCTGGATCATTTATATCTGGACATGGATCTGTGCCATCTACTACTCCAAGGAGATCATGAGCACGAAGTAACGGGAGAAACTGTGTTTTTCAAAGTAGGTAGTTGTCTCTTATAAGTTTTAAAGGGAGACATGATACCGTGTTGGTAGGTAGAGACGATATATTTGTTGCTAATGGAATGAGCTGCTTATTTGGAGAGGTTATGCTCATTTCGAATATAATAGATAGTCTAGGTACTGAATAATAATTTCTCAAGGCTGAGAGAAATTTCTGCCGCAGCTTTTGGCAGAGGAGAGACTTAGAAGCAGGAGCAACAATCTGCAGCGGCGAGGTAAAAGGGAGCTCGAGCAGAAGGGCCGGCACGGCGTGAAGGCCGACACGACGGTGAGGTCGGCGACGACGATCTGCAGCGGCTGAGGTAAGCGGCCGGCGAGGTAAGCGAGGTCGGCGACGACGATCTGCAGCGGCCGAGGTAAGCGGCCGACGAGGTAAGAGGAAGCTCGAGCAGAAGGCCAACACGGCGAGGTCGGCGAGGTCGGCGATGACGATCTGCAGCGGCCGAGGTAAGCGGCCGGCGAGGTAAGCGAGGTCGACGACGATGATCTGCAGTGGCCGAGGTAAGCGGACGGCGAGGTAAGAGGAAGCTCGAGCAGAAGAGCGACACGGCGAGGTCGGCGAGGTCAGCGACGACGATCTGCAGCGGCCGAGGTAAGCGGCCGGCTAGGTAAGAGGAAGCTCGAGCAGAAGGCCGGCGAGGGCGGCGACAATTTGCAGAAGGCCGGCGAGCTTGAGCAGAAGGCCGGCGAGCTCGAGCAGAAGGCTGGCGAGCTCGAGCAGAAGGCCGGCGAGGTCGGCGAGGTCGGTGAGGTCGGCGACGATGATCTGCAGCGGCCGAGGTAAGCGGCCGGCGAGGTAAGAGGAAGCTCGAGCAGAAGGCCGGCGAGGGCAGCGACAATTTGCAGAAGGCCGGCGAGCTTGAGCAGAAGGCCGGCGAGCTCGAGCAGAAGGTCGGCGAGGCTGGCGACCTCGAGCAGAAGGCCGATGAGATCGGCGAGGTAACTAGCTGGCGCTGTGAGGTGACGCCGATTAGCGAGTCAAGGCTCTGATACCATGTTGAAAGATATATATAGAAAGAGAGGGAGAATAATGTTGAAGGAGAAAAATAATTTCTTGCGTTATTCAATTGTTAGGATCTCCATTTTATAATGAGGAGTCCATATTACAAGATGGTATGTAATTAAATCTCTTTAATAGAGAATCGTTTTACATGGCAATATGTAAACCAAATCATAATTACAAAATATATGCTAGAAATGATGGTTCTTAAAAGGAAACATATTTGGTGTATTGTAGGCAGGTGATAATGCAGAAATCCAATATTTACGTAATTCCTTTATTAAGGTCAACTGAATTCCATTTTCGAATGTGTTCAAAGTAACCGATTAGTTTATTCCCCAAAGCTGATTAACTTGAGACGAGTTGAACAATGTCAAGCAAATAGACTACTAACTTGTACCTCTTGCCATATTATAGTCTTTCTAGCACCCAATCTACAGAAAAAAGAGGTGCGTATCATTAATACCTAGTCTTACAGTTGGCATGAGCAGCCTTTCCACACTACTTAGCCGTTTGGACATTCATGGGGTGCCACTTACTCTCACGTATCCTATCTAATCTTTTCTCATCATAAATACTCACATTTATGATGAAAGAGAGATTTTCATATAGCCAATCTCATAAGCATCATATATCTGGATTTTTTTTTTCCATAACTTTTTAAGATCATCTATAAGTGAAGAAAGATAAATATCTATTTTATTTTCAGTTTGTTTCGGTCCAGATATCAATAAAATCAATATGATAAATTTACATTTCATGCATAAATTAGGAGGTAAATTATAAATAACTAAGAAAACAGACCAACAATTATGCTGACTACTTTGAACACTATGCGGATTAAAGCTATTAGTATACAACCCAAGTCTTAAATTTCTCGGATCTTCAACAAAATTTTGAAATCTAATATCGAAAGATTTTCATTGCGGCGAATCAACAGAGTGTCGCATCATTCTATCAAATACACGTCCTACAATATCAGCATGCCAAGTAAAATTTTTAGCGTATTCTTTATTTTGAAATAACCTTACAAAGCACGGTATTGGGGGCAAATACCACAAAACTTTCTCTGGAACACCATATTTTTCTTTAATGTCATCTGCACATAGCTTTCACCTTAATTTTCCACATTCTGGATATTGTTCTGATCTACTATACTCATTCTAATATAAAATAAAATTATTAGGGCATGCATTAATCTCATAATGCATTCCTAATGTACAAAGTATTTTTTTTGCTTCGTAAGTTGAATTCGGAAGCTGATTGAGAGCTGATAACATATCTTTTTTAACAATAAGTAACTTTATAAAGCACTTGTTGCTTAAATTATTTGCTGTCTTTAAGTTAAACAAACGCATTAGTGCAGAAAGTTTAGTAAAGCTCTTACAGTTAGGATATAATGTACTCTTGGCTTCTTAAAGCAACTCTTCAAACTATTTTTAAGCTTCTGATAAATTATTTTCAATATCCCAAACAAAATTTTTCATTCTATCTTTCTCGACTGTATTTTCAATGTTAATATTAGCATCTACACATGTAGATGATGTATTTCTCACAATATTATTCATTTTATTTTTTACAAGATCATCGTGTCAAATTCATCTTTCATAAGTCTCATCAAATTCATGAAAAAATAAATGATCTTTCACAATATTGGCTTCAAATAATTTTATATTTTCACATTTCAAGCACAAACATCTTATTCTGTCATTAACAAACATTCATTTTTCAGTACGAAATCTATAAAGGAATTCACTTCATGATCATATTCAAATGATCGTCTATCCATTTTAATCCAAGATTGATCCATATATAATTATCTATATAACAAGGTCTAATATAATTAATATATGCTAATTAATTCAGTTTATAATACTAAAAAAAATTATACTTATACATCACAATTAACATATAAATAAACTTTAAAAAAAACAGAATAAATATGATTTACCTTATGTGAAATGAAGCAGAAACGACAGTTGAAATTTTTGAATTCAATTTTTTTGCAATCAACCTAAAAAAACAATAACAAAATAAAAAAAGTAAAGAAGTAGATCGGTGGCCGAAGACGAGGAAGCAGAAGAAAAGGTGAAAAATAGTGGAGACGGATAGATTCGGCAACGACGAAGTGTAGGGAGAATGTCAGTTGAAGATGAAGACGAAGAAGAAGTAGGAGGTGGAAGAAAGTGGAGTCGATTAGATCCGGCGTCTGCCGGTGTTGGCGAAGGTATAGGGGAGCGACTATTAGATCCGGCTAGAACATGAAGAAGAAGAAAAACGAGGTAGAAAAAAATGGAGTTTGCTAGATCCGGCATCGGCGAGGGTGTAGGGCGACGAATGCGGCTAGATAGGCGTCGGCCAGCGTCGGCGAGGGTTACGAATGCAGCTAGATCTATGCTAGATCCAGCGTCGGCGTGCTAGATCTGGCATCGGCGAAGGTATAGGGCCAGGAATGGCAGCCAAAGAAGAAGAAGATGGAGGAGGAAACCAATGCACGAGGCTTGATCTGGCGACGTGAGGTCCCCCGTCGACGAGCAAACCTCGCATCGCGACGTTCAAACAAATGAGATCGAGCAAGCTTGTAGAGATCTAGGTTTTTCGTAAACTGCAAGCAGTGAGATTGAGATCTCATCGATATGAGGTATATGAAGATGTTTAGACGGCGGTTGGCTGAACCAACCACCATCTAAAGGCTTACCTTTAGACGGCGGTTTACGACGTCAACCGCCGTCTAAACTTATACTACGGCGGTTGACTATATCAACCGCCGTATAATATTTTATCGCAAAATTTTTGTAGCGGTCTCTCTTGTTAACCACCTTTATAAAGGTGCCATAAAATGCATATATTATGCTAGTGCATGAACGATTTTCTTAATATCATCACGTATACTCTGTCTAACAAGATCCATCCAATAAAGCCGTTCACAGATTGGATCCAAAACTGCTAGCATCCAATGGTCACTATCAAGATATAATAATTATTATGATTAAAAATAATCTAATTAAAGAACATAAATAATTTATTTCGTATAGATTCATATAATTACCCATTATTGTATGGTAGAATGACAACCGAATCAATATTTGTTAGTGTCGTCAATTTTTCTCCTAACATTATCACACGTACATTTGAATCAACATACGAAGAAATATTTTGTGGATCCACAAAATAATATTTATTAGCTAATTAACGATTCTCACTTATTTTATCAAATAAATAGTTAGAGAACAAAAAATATAACTAATTAAAAATTAGTCACAATTAAGTAATTAATATTATTATATAACTGATAGCGTTTTAAAGCTATATCTGACCCAACGTATGCAGATATCATCGAAGCACCAATCTTATTTACTTTTGCAAAATCTAGAACATTCTGTCTATCAAAAACTATTTGCCTGTTAAACTCAAATATTCTATTATGTAGAACTAAAAATATTTACTCATCTTTTGGCAACATAAGAATTGCATAATCCACCATCTTCTTCACATTTGATATGCAAATCGATTTTGTTTCCTGTAATTTCTAACAAAATAGTCAAAAAAAATTAAACTTATACACATTTTGGAGAACTATGTTATATCATGCATATCATAGAAGTTTAAAATTCTGAATTTATATTGTTCCTAAAAAAATTAAAATTTACACACATTTTAAATTTATTTTCAATATTAAGTTATTTTAATTAATGCATAAAAAAAAATCTGTACACAAAAAAATTATTTCAATTTATGTTTTTGTGTAAAAATGAATTTATATTGAATTAATTAAAAGTGAAAGAAGTCATTATTGTTGACCCTACTAATCAATTATGCAAATATAATGATATACCTTCACTTATGCAAGGGCGATGCAACAGAGCAAGATAGAGATCGAGGGCAACACGAGAGGAAGAGCACAACAAGCTGGTGGCGCGAGACAGAAAGGGCTGGCAGGCAACTGAGATGGAGCAAGGGGCGACGGCACGGGCAGCAGCCCACGAGAGGGAGCAGGAGTCCGGGACAAACGCGCGAGCACAGTCTTGCTGTGCGAGCGGCGAGAAGGGGCGCAAGCGGCGGCCCCGTACTGGCGAGCAGGGGGGCGCGCGAGCGGAGCAGGCCGCGAGAGCGGAACTCACGAGGGTGGGAACGGCGGCCAGCGGCGCGAGAGGCCAGCAGGGCGAACAAAGGCGCGGCGCGAGCTGCCACCAACAGCACCGGGCGAGCTGAGAGAGCGAAGGAGCGAGCGGAGCAAGCACCAACGGCGGTCGATGGCGCGCGCGGCGGCTAACGGCGCTAGCGGCAAGGGCTGGAGCTGCGAACAGGGCGCGGCGTGAGCAGAGCAACCGGCGGCCGATGGCGCGAGCGCTGGATCGAGCGGCTGGCCGGCGGCCGACTGGGCGAGCGCGACCGCGAGCAGAAGCGGCTGGCCGGCAGCTGACTGGGCGAGCGCGACAGCGAGCGCAGCGGGGGAGGCGCTAGCCGCGCGAGCACCACGAGAGAGAGAGAGCTGGGATCGAACGGGCGGCGCGAGCACGAGAGAGAGGGGCGCTGTTTGAGCATTAGGGTTAGACATATTACAGCGGTTGTATTTAAGAACCGCTATAATAGAGCCTTCCCAATTATTTCTACTGTTGTAAATAATTTTTCCCTTTCCCGCCAACCTAATTTCATACTTGCGTAATGTTTTTAAAGCTATTTTATTAAATAATCATTTTAAAAACTCAGTGTTATAAAATATGTATTGTGCTAATGTTTTATGATACCACTTTGTTGGAGAAAATTTGAAAATAATGTTGATAGAAAGTGCTCTTTGAAGAAGACAACAGAAAAACACTATTTTTAAAAAAATAAAGAGAAATTTTTTATATATTTTTGCATTTTCATGAACCGTATTTCACATACTTGAGAAATTGAATCCTAGAATTAAGGAGAACATGGAGACTTAGTAAAACTATCTAAATAAATAAAATAAAAAAACAAACTTTAAAAAACACAAATACTAAATAAAGATAATGAATTTGAATCATTATCATTTGACAGGTCATGCATAGACTCAATTAGACATAATTAATTTGGCAGTAAAACACAAGTTTTTTTTTTATTTTTTATCACAAGCAAGTAAAAAACACTCCAAACTTAAATTTAAAAGTCCCATGATTTCAAAATAATAAAATTATACTAAATTTTTGCGTCAGGAATTTGCATAGTTCCGGGCCAATTAATAGGCGCCAAGTGCATGCGCAGCACTCCATCCAAATTTTTCTAAAGCTTGGAGGCCGCCGCAAGCCTGATCAGATCCCTTCGCAGTATTTTTCCCGATGGGGTCTTCGGTATCACCGGCAGGAACGCCACCCGCCGGATTCTCTTGTACGGCGCCACCTGTTCCCGAATGAACTCCGTGATCGCCGCCTCCGACAACTCGCTCCCTTTCTTCCTAACTACGCACGCCATCGGAATCTGCCCCGCCTCTTTATCCGGCAGCCTGCATGATCAAAATTATTCTTTCAGTTCTCGGTAGTGTAAAGTCATGCATGGCATTTAGATATGCGTATTATTAAATTTTTATAAGGGTTTTTACGTAAATAAAATTTATATAAAATTATGCATTTCATCATCAATTCATAAATATTACCACTATCACACCATATTCATTTAAATTTTACGCATTTCACATATTTTACACCATATTCTTTGATGGTAAACATCATATTTCTAAATTGGCCTTGATCTTAACTATATTATTAATATATTAATTAAATACTATAAATAAATTA
>JAEMOT010000078.1:0-59470 GCA_019297695.1 Apostasia ramifera | reverse complement strand
AATTAGGGTGCCGAATTTAAATCCACATGACTATAATTTTTAATTGAAGTAAGAAAATTGATGTGTTTACAGTAAAAAATAAAAATATATATTAGAATTTAAATATTAATAAATTTATGCATTTAATTTACATATAATATTATAAATATATGAAATATGTGAAATATGTGAAATGCGTAAAATTTAAATGAATATGGTGTGATAGTGGTAATATTTACTAATTAATGGTGAAATACGTAATTTCATGTAAATTTTATGAACTATATGTAAAAACCCCATTTTTATATTAATTATATCGTAATTTATATTATTTCTAATAAAAAATTATTTTATAAATTTAATAAAAAATTAATTTAATATTAAAAAAATGTAAAATAAAAAATAAATTAATTCTATATATACGTTTGTGATAAATATTAAATAAAATTAATTTCTATAATTGAAATTTATTCTTAGCAAAAAAAAAAAAACTCTAACCAAATAATCCGTAGCCTTTAGATCATGATTTTAATTATTATTAAAGTTAATTAATTTTGTTTCAGTTTCCTGTGATACCGGCCGATCTCTCATGTTTTAGAATAAAATTTTTGAAAATTTAAATATTTGAGTTAAAACTAAAAATTATGACATGCATTATGATAAAATTATTTAAACTGAAACTACTTAAATTGTTAAAATTTTTAAATTAATATTATAATTTGTGAACTAAATTAAAATTTAAAAATAAGTTTTAAAACCTTGATCTAATTGTTAAATAAGTTTTGATGGTATTTAGTTGTTATTTTAGAGCTATAATTTTATAATTTATAATAATTTTATTTAAATATATTATTAAATTAAATAATTAATTATTTTTTAAAAAAAATATTGTGTAACATCACAATAGCATTGAACTAAAAGTCCTTTAAATTTATTCAAAAATATGACCCATCTAACCTTTGTAATCACTTTTCGTTAATTTATTTTTTTACATAAATTCGTTAAAAGCTTCATGCACTCAATTAAATTTGGGTTATATTCAATACTTGTTGTCAATTTAAATACTGGGAAGTGGTAAGACATATTTCAATGTTATTGAACTAATTTTATAATTTTATTTTGAATTTTATTTGATATTATCTTAATATTTTTATCATATTAATTAGATATTATCTATTTTCAAATAATATTTAAATATTATTTTAAAATAATAATTTAATTATTTTTTATAATATTATTTTAATATATAGTCAAGTCAAACAATTAATTTTTTTAGATAATATATCATTATTCACTCTCTTATTAAAATGAAGCTAAATTATTGAACATAAAATAACGCAACTTGAAAGAGAATTTATCAAAAAAAAAAAAGTTAGAGGAGTTCTTTGTCTTATTGAACTGACTGTTATTCTATGACCAACATTTGCTATAAATTATAGTTTACTTATAATTATATTTTAATTTAAATTTCTAAAAAATTTTATTTAAAATTTTAATTATATTTTTTAAAAAATTTTATTTAAGTCCCCGCAATATAAATTTGAACTTAAATTAAAATAAAATAGAAACTTAATATAGATCCAAGCCTATAATTTTAATTTGAGACCTAAATAAAAAATTTCAAAAAATATAATTTAAAATATAATTAAATGCAAATGACAGAGACCTATCAGTAATTTCTCTGTCAAATAATTTTATTAACGGAAAAAGTATATTTTTGATCCCTAGTATATTTTTTCAGATCCCTAATTTGATTCCTTCATTTCAAAATTTATGGATTTTGAAATTATTTGATCAGGCAAATTTCCCTTACACTACATCTTTCATTATTTTTTATTGAAAAATCTTTTATTTTTTACCATAATTCCAATTACATGTGATTGAGAAAATCTATAAGAATACTTTATAGCTGCCAAGAGGGAAATATAATAAAAATATGGTATTGTAATTAACTATTTTTAAAAATTTTAAAATAAATAAATTAAAAGGAATATTTACATGTATACCTTTTAATTCTTATTAATTATATAAGTGACACTTCATTCTATTATTTTATAATTTTCATCAAATCTTCTACAAACAAAAACTAATTGCACACATATTTTGGCTAACATATTTCAAAAATTTTGTATATATATATATATATAATTAGTAATAAATATCTAAATAATTACAATTAGAAAAAAATTGTTAAAAAATTATAAACACTAAATATATTAATTTTAGAAAATTTGACAGATAAAATTATAAAATAAAATGATATGTACTTTAATATATTATTAAAAAAGAATTAAAAAATATTCAAGTAAATCCCTCTAAATTAAATTGAAAAGTTTATGAAGATTGTGAGAACAAATATTTTAAAAATCAAATCGAACCAATTGATTCAAATGATAGAATGATGAACCAGTGGCTCAACCAGTACAGTCAGGTCTCAAAACCAACTCAATATCAAATCGAGATTGAATCGGTCAAAATCGGGATTGAACCAGAAATTAGTTGACCTATGCAAATTATCTGATCAGTCCATAAATTTATTTTGAACGACTCTTACAACAAAATAATATGAAGAAAATTTCATACCTTTCTTTAATAATACAGTTTTATTTTATTTTTGTTTAATTAAATTATTTGTACGAATAACATCTAAAATATTATTATTTAATTTTTATTTTTTTAAGAATATCTTCTACTTTTTATATTTATAAAAATAATATATAATTGCTATTATTTGATAATTTTTTTTAAAAACGAATTATTAAAATTTTACCTTTAATCCAACAATGAAATTATTATTTTACTTTATGTGTATCATATTTATTATTATTATTATTATTATTATTATTATTATTATTATTATTATTATTATTATTAAGGCAAGTATTCATTACGGGATCACGGCTGCGTCTATGATCTCCGGATGGGTCAGCAACCGTGCCTCCAGCTCTGAAGGGGCCACCTGATCAACAAATCAAACGGTGAAGAATGCAGCACGACATCGAATTTGATTCCGAACGGACGGTTAGATGAAGCTAACCTGATATCCCTTGTACTTGATGAGTTCCTTGAGTCGATCCACGACAAACAGATAGCCGTCCCCGTCTATGTAACATAAATCCCCCGTTTTCAGCCACCCATCTGGCTTTAGCATCAATTGCGTTTCTTTTGAGTCGTTGAAGTAGCCTATCAAATTTAAGACATTATCACTTCAACTTGATTGAAAGTCAAAAATTGTTCTTTACTTTGCTTTTTTTTTTTTTCAAGTGATATAATTGAAGTTTATTCGTTTGATGACCAGTAAATTGAAGGTTAGGGTTAAGCATCGGCACGAATAGGGCTAAGTTTTATGTTCGAAACTTAAAATTCGCTTGATTTGAATTCGATTTGATTTTTTTATAACTTGAAATAAGCTCACTGAAATAAATTGATTCAACTCTTAATTAATTGACTCAATTTTTATATAATGATATGTATTTAAAATACTAAAGATGTATATTTAAGATATTTTGCGTATACGAATATGTTATATATTGTATATGTTAAAAAGATTAATATATTAGTATATACAAAATATATAAATAAATTTAAAGAAAATTTATTTTTAAAATAATAATAATAATATGTAAAATATTTATATACAAATCAATAAATTTTAATATATTATATTATAGGGATAATTAACTACATGTCACATAATTTAATTTTATTTATGTCTTACCCATACATTCTTAGTTAATTACGTTATGCATACTCAAAACATTATAAAATCTTACATACACATATTTTAACTTATTTCTATTATAATGAGTAATCATAATTTTTCAATAATCTAACTATAGTTAGATTACAAAAAATTTGAGTCGTTCATTATATTATTTTAAGAATATTTAAATATATTTTGAGTGAAAATCCTAAAATCTTAATGTTTTGATGGCCGCAAAGAGAGGAGACATCCGCGATGTGAATTGATTTTAGGACAAATCAGTGCTTTAGTGTGGTATTGAGGAAGAGAAAAATATGTACTATTAAGAGTAAAAATATAATTTTAATGATTTACTAATAGAATATTTTTTTCAAATAAATTTTGATTAAGTTTTAACTCAAATGTGTGTATGTAAGATTTTGTAATATTTTGAGTGTGAATAGCGTAATTAACTAAGCATGAATGAATAAGGTATAAATAAAATTAAATTGTGTGGTATGTAAGTAATTATCCCTATATTATATAGCATTTTTCATAAAATAAATACCACGAGATTATTTACATAATTATATCATTAAATGTTTATCATTTTGAAGTTTGTGATGAATATTAAAAATTATATTATATATTTATAAATTTTAAATAATTTATTAATTAGGATATTTTTTTGATATCATTAATTAGGGTAATTTTGTTTAGGCTTCTTTCGCATAAATGAAAACATATTTATAAGTATCATGCTCAATTTTTTTTTCACAAGAATTTATTTTAGTGAATTCTCTATTTTAAAATTTATAACCAAAATTATAATATCAAGTGAGATGATTAAATATATTTTATAATTTTTTTAAATAATAATTTAATATTCAAATTTAATAGAATTCGTTAAAAAAAACTCACTTGAATAAGATTTTGAGATGAAATGACCCAAATGATATATTTTCAACATTGTGAAAGCACAGGTCTATTTTGGGGCTCAAAAGGAATTATAGTTTATTAATTAGGGTAAATTACATCAGAGCCTATGAAGTCAGAAGAGAATTGTAAATTAACTTTAATATTTGAAAATTTTCAATTTGGGTTTTTAATTGTTAAACTTTTAACATTGTGCCATAAGATTATTTATTATAGATATTTTTTAACTTTTTAAAATATATATTTAAAATATTAATAATTATATTTTTAATTTTTAGGATGAGAAAAGCAAAAGAAAAAGAAATTTAATTTTAGATATTTATTAAATTTTTAATGAAGTTTGATAATAGATCAATATAATAGTTTCTTAAAATAAGTAATGATTTAAATTAATAAAAATAAATAAATTTTAAATTTATATTAAAAAATTAAGCAAAAAAGATGAGATTATGAAAGTGAGAAAAAAAATCGTAGCAGTTTTATAACGTCAGAATCTGTAATTTTTTTAAAGTTAAGACTAACGCAATTTAACCTCTTATTATTATTATTATTATTATTATTATTATTATTATTATTATTATTATTATTATTATATTACCTTATTAATTAATTATTACCTGTCATGACGAAGGGGCCTCGAATCCAGAGCTCGCCGGTGCAGTTCACCGGCAGGAATTTTCCAGTGATCGGATCTACGATCCTGGCCTCCGTATTCGAGACTAGCAGTCCGGCGGTCCCGTACCGGCGGCTCTCCTCCGCCGTTTCCGTTGACGAACCCATTGCCGCCGTCTCCGTCAGGCCGTATCCCTGCATTATATCTATGGCCGGATACTTATCCCGGAACATCTCCGTCATTTCTCTGCTCAGTGGCGCTCCGCCGCAGATCACCGCCAGGAGGGAATCCAACGGAAGCCGCTTCTGGGACCCCGATATCGACACCAATATCGGCGGGACCACCGGCAGATGCGTCACCTTGTGCTCCGCCACCGCTCGCACCATCTCCCCCAAGTCGAACCGGCCGGAGAGAATCACAACCGTCGCTCCGATCCCTAGCATCCCGATCGCGAACCCGGCGAGGCCGTAGACGTGGAACATCGGAACGGTGCAGATGAACGTCAACTTCTCGCCTTTCCCGGAGAATCTCTCATTCAAGATCTCGATCATGGCCATCAGATTCCGGTGGGTGGAGACGACCCCTTTGCTGGTGCCGGTGGTTCCCGACGAGTAGAGCAGCGTCGCAGTATCGTCTTGGCTCACCGGCTCCCGCCGCCGCCCCACCTCTGGCCCGTTGGCAATCATCTCATCAATCGTTGTCACGACCCGAGAGCCTTCGTCACTGGTGGCCGGGCGGCCGTCGAGGAGGACAATGGGGAACCCAAGGCCGGCGAGCTTGGGTAGGAGGACACGGGTGCTGAAGGCGAGAACGGGGCGGGAGTCGGCGACCTGGCTGGAGATCTCCGGAGGTGTGTTGAGGGGGTTGGTGGTGGTGAGGACGGCGCCGATCGACATGACGGCGAGGGAGACGATTGGGAAGAAGATGGAGTTCGGGGAGAGAATGAGAACGACTTGGCCCTTGCGGACGCCGTGGATGACGGACAGAGCGGAGGCCACAGCGTCTACGGAGTGCCATAGCTCGGAGAAGGAGAGGCGGCGGCCGGAGTGGGAGTCAATGAAGGCGGTAGTGCCGGAATGACGTTTGCCGGAGATGAAGGTGGAGACGTCGAGGAAGGGCTCGGAGGGGAGGGGGAGGAGCTTTCGCTTGCTGTAGAAGATGGAGTTCGCCGGGCAAAAGCCGCTTCTTGGGTCGACTTCGGCTCTTTCCTCGAGATTCATCGCCGCCATTGACAGAGCCGGGAGCAGAGGAAGGTGAAAGAATGCAGAGAATCTATTCAGACATCACATCATGCCCGATTGATTTATCTTATACTTCTATACTATACTATTAAGCCCCGTTTATTTATCAATTTAAAATTAATTTAATTTAATTTTAATCAAATATATTACAATACATATAAAATTTAATATTAAAATTAACTTTATTTTACATCTTATACATATTACTAACTAACTTATATCACATTCCTCACATATCTCAACATAATAATTAACTTTATATCACATCTCTCACACACCCTAACATAATAACTAACTTTACTTCACATCATTCATAATTTTTAATAAAAAAAAATTTATTCAAATTTAATTTTAACTTTGTTAAATTTTACCTTACAAATGAACAGACTCTAAATATTGTAAATACACAACTAAACTTTTAAAGTTCTCAAAATGTTCCTATTACTTTTAACAATTATTTTTATGCTACAGCTCTGCGTCTTTCTCCTGCTTTCTCCCATCCACCGCCCACCGTTTCCCTCTCTTTCCTACCGCTCTCTCTCTCTCCTCTCTCTCCTCTTTATCTTTCTGCTTTCTTAATAACTAATAAATTTAAATTATATAATAAATAATAAATCTAAATTATATATATTTAATTTTTAGTTTAATAATTTATACTATATAATTAAGAGCGGTACGGGATGCTGAATTTTTTAAGTTTCTAAAATATTCTAACAAACTTTAATTATTATTAAATTAAAAATTATTAATATATAATTAAAATTTAATTATGTATTAAATATTATATAATAGAGAGAGATGACGCAGCTAGAGAGAGAGGTTGGGGAAGGAGGAGAAAGAGATAAGGCGGTGGAGAGAGAGAGGAGGTGAATGAGGAAAGAGAGAGAAACATAAATTATAATTTTTATGATTAATAATATTTTTAATAAAAAATAGATTTTTAAATTATTATAATTTAATTAAATCATTACTTAAAATTTTTAAAATTATAAATAATTGTTAAATTTTATATTATATAATTTTAAAAAATTTAATTTTAATTTTACTATTTTCTCAAATAGAATCTAAAAATCATATAATTTTAATTTAAAAATTAAAATCTTTAAAATTAATTTAATTTATTAATTTTAAATTAAACTCCTTTATTACAAGATAAATTTAATTTAATAATAATATTTTTTAATAATAAGATTCTTAATAGCAGTTAATTTTAAAAATTCAAACAATAATGCTAAAATTTAAATTTTTTAATTTCATTTATTTTTAACTTAAACTTTCAAAATTTAAAATCAAATTTTAAGTTTAAATTATTGAATTTTATATCAATTTACTTGCATTTTAAATTAAAATATTTTCTTTAAAAAATATATTAAATACTAAAAATTATTAAAAAAAATATATATTTAATGTAAAATATATTTTATTAATTTAAGTTTTAGAAATTTTATGAGAACAAATTTTATGTAATAGAGAGATAGGACGGCTAGAGAGAGAGAAAGAGGAGAGAGAGATGGCAAAAGGAGGAGAGAGAGGGAAGCAGTAGGCAACAGGAGAGAAAGTAGAGATAATTATGTAATTTAAATTTTTTATTTATTATATAATTTAAATAATCTGTGAAGAAGAGAAATGAGACAGTTGGAGAAACCGAAGGGAGAGAGAGAGGAGAGAGGAGAGAGGAGAGAGGAGAGGTGATGGAGGCAAGAGAGAGAAAGCAGAGAGAAAGTAGAGAGAGTTAGGCGGAGAGAAAGAGGAGAGAAGGGGAGGAGGTGGGCGGCAAGAATAATTTATATTTAATTATAAATTAGTTATTATTATTTTATTAAATATTTAATTTATATTATTAAATTATTAAATTTTATTAGTTTTACTTAATAGATTAATATATAAATATTTATATACAAAATTAAAAATTTATTTATTATGATTAAATATAAATTAATATTTTAATAATTTATATTTTTATCGTGAAATATTTATATACAAAATTAAAAATTTATTTATTATGATTAAATATAAATTAATATTTTAATAATTTATATTTTTATCGTGAAATATTTATATACAAAAAGTAAAAAAGTTAAATATATAGTTTATAATTTTTATTTAAATTTTATAATAAATATATTTATATTTAAAAATATGAAAATATATATGAGTGAATTTAAAATAAATTTAAATTGAGATGGTAATACATGACTTTTAATTTGATAAAAATTTTAAAATTTAAGTGAAGCCGGTACTCATAATTAAATTTTATAAATTTTTAATTACCAATATCAATAATAAAATAATATGTAAATTTTATGTTATATAATTTTTAAAAAATAATTTATACTTTTTTATTTTTATATTTTTAATATAATTTTAAAGTCATAAAATTTTCAAGTTAATTCAACCAATTAATTATAAATTAAAACATTTAATTGTGAGTTAAATTTAATTATTTTTTTTAAATTTAAAATTAATTTTCAAATTTAATCGCATTAATTAAATTTATCTTTCATATTTAGGATTGCCAAGACAAGAGATAGAAAAACTAAAGATTTAATTGAAATAAAATGTATTAAAGATGAAGATCAAAAAATACTTTTCATGGAAGAAGATATCAAAAAT
This sequence comes from Apostasia ramifera, assembly GCA_019297695.1. Classification (NCBI taxonomy): domain Eukaryota; kingdom Viridiplantae; phylum Streptophyta; class Magnoliopsida; order Asparagales; family Orchidaceae; genus Apostasia; species Apostasia ramifera. Next base: position 50,406 of record JAEMOT010000078.1, on the reverse strand, counting down.
AGATAGATGAGTTACTTTCAACAGCTTTTCAATGAAGGTTATGAAAATTCAATTGATCTTACGGAACTTAGCACCCCAAAAGAAAATAAAAATTACTTTTACATCTGACGTAATAGTAAAGCTGAAGTTTAAAAAGCATTAAAGAAGATGAAGCATAAAAAAATAATAGGACCAGATAACATCCCAATAGATGTTTGGCAGTGCTTAAGAGATAAAGGAATTTCTTGGCTCACTAGATTATTTAATATGATTTTGAAGACTAAAAGAATGTCAAATTAATAAAGAAAAAGTATATTAGTAACTATTTATAAGAATAAATGCGATGTACAGAATTATGCCAATTATAAAGAAATTAAATTAATGAGTCATATTTTAAAACTTTGGGAGAGGGAGATCGAGCAAAATTTATGCCATAATACTAAGGTCTCAGAGAATCAGTTTAGTTTTATGCCATGTAGATCTACTATATAAGCTATTCATTTATTAAGAAGTTTAATAGAAAAGTTTAAGAAGAGCAAGGAAAACCTCCATTTAATTTTTATTGATTTGAAAAAATTTATGATAAAGTCTAAAGAGAAGTATTTTGGAGAGTTTTCAGAAAAGAAATAAATTTGCACTATTTATATTCAAGTTATTAAAAATATATATAAAAGAGTTGTTACCTGTGTACGGACATAAGGAGGTTTGACTAAGGATTTTTCCTATTACAGTTGGACTACACCGAGGCTCAGTTTTAATTCTGTATCTTTTTGCTTTGATTATGGAAATCATGACTGGACATATCCAATCTTGGTGTATACTCTTCGCAGATGATATTATCCTTATTAAAAAAATTAAAGAGGGAGCTAAAGCGAAACTAGAGCTTTAGAGGAATACTCTAGAATATAAAGATTTTCATCTCAGTAGAACAAAAACAGAATATATAAAGTGCACATTTAGTAAAAAAAAAATACTTATATTGAAGATGTGACAATTGATGATCAAATTGTCAAAAAGACCGAGCGCTTTAGATACCTCAGATCAATCATACAAAATTATGGTGAAATAGATAATGATGTTATTAGCAGGATTCAAGCAGGATGGGAAAAATGAAGAAATGCTTCTGTGTGTTGTGCGATCGAAAAATCCCATTCAGAATCAAGGGTAAATTTTATAAAACTATAGTAAGACTAGCGATGATATATGGTGCTGAATGCTGGCCTGCAAAGAGGAAACATACAAATAAAATAAATATTATAGAAATAAGGATGCTAAGGTGGATATGTGGATATACACGAAAAGATAGAATGAGAAATGAGCATATCCGAAAGAAAGTTGGTGTTACATCATTTGAGGATAAACTTAGAGAAAGTCGACTTAGATGATTTGGACACCTAAATCATAAGTCAATTGAAGCTCTAGTTAGAAAATTTGAGTTATTGAATTTTGCCCATGACAAAGAAAAAGAGGGAGACCAAAGAAGACATGACAAAAAACTATAAGGAGTAATCTTAGTTACTTAGACTTAAATAAGAATTTGATAACTAATAGAGCGCAATGAAAATAAATGATTCATATAACCGACCCCACCTAGTTGAATTAAGGCTTGGTTATTGTTGTTGTTGTTGTAATTATCCTTTGGTCAATTATTTTTTGGTTATTCAAGATAATCCATAAATTGAATTTTTTTTTTTATTTTTACACATCATAAATTTTCAAGTTAATTCAACCGATTAATTATAAATTAAAATATTAAATCTGAGTTAAATTTAATTAATTATTTTTTTAAATTTAAAATTAATTTTCAAATTTAATCGCATTAATTAAATTTATCTTTCATAATTATCGTTTGATCAATTAAACTTTTTATGCCTTTTAATATAAATTAACATTTAATTACTATAAAATTAATTTAATAAATATATGTAGATAATTTCTTAAACTTTTTTTATTATATTTATTTTTATAAATATAGTATAATCAGATTATTTAAAATATATATCGGACAAATTTATTTATATAAAAAATAAATGATATTTTTTAAAAATTTTTAAAATTTCAAAAAAAAATTGTTAAATTATTTTTTATTGATGTAATTATTAAATTTAATCTTTAATTTTTAAAAATTTAATAAAAATATTAAATACTTTAAATATATAAAATATGATTTATTAGTTATTTATTATTTTTAGTATAATTAATTTTTTATTTTTTAAAAAAAATTATGAAAAAATTTCATGTATCCCACCGAGTGGGATTAAGACTTTATTATTGTTAATATTGTATATAGTATTACTCACTTAAACTAAGTCTACTCTCTCTCTAATTCCCTCTTCTCTAACTCTCTCCTCCCCTCTCTCTCCCTTCCTGCCTCCCCGTTCTTCCATCTCCCCGCCCATCCCATAAGAATGCACGCGAAGGATGGCATTGCAGGAGGAGGACTACCCTCCTACGCTTGCAACCTCGAGGGAGCAACGGGGAAAGAAGGGAGAGAGTGAGAGAAAGTGGAGGAGAGAGTTGAAGTCGGGTGGAGGTGAGAAAAGATAGAAATGAAAATTTAAAAATTTTAATAATAAAAAATTAAATAATTATTTAATATATTATATTATTTAAAACTTTTAATATAAAAAATTTAAAATCATAAACTTACTTAATATTATATTATAAATTTAAAAATCAAAATGTAATTTACTCTTAATAAAAATCACAAATTGGATATAATCTTCGTTAAAATTTAAAAATTACAATTATTAATTACATAATTAGTATCTCAAAATCTCAATAAATTAAGCTATCTTCCATTATCTATTGTGGAAAAAGACTTTGCAGTTTCAATAATTGATCAATTACAATTCAAGATTATAATTTATCTGATAATTTAGTGAATTAATATTTAATTTATTAAATAATTCATTATATTAAAATTTTAAAAATATAATTCATTAATTATTAACCAGTTATATATTTGGGATGTGTAGCTTGACACGCGTTGGTAAATCTGATTTATTTTATTTTATTTTATTTTATTTATTTTTGCTACATAACGAATTAGAAACAAAAATAAGATGAAATAATATTTAAACGCGTGAAGTTTCTTACATCATAATTGATTTCAAGAAAAAATAAATAAATATGGGGGGTGTTATCGGATTAAAAATTAGAAGAAATAGACAAAGTCAATTAAAATCAATGCAAAATATCATAATTATCATTTCCAAAAAAATATTATAATAGATAAATATCATTTAAGCCACTAGTGATCATAATTTTTAAAAATATTTTATTTGAGCCCGTACTTTTAAAAATACTTTTAATTGAACTCTTGAGTTCAATATAAATACTTAACTCGTCTTTTTTAATAACTTGTGTCAAAACTATACGAGTATATGATAAAAATACAATTTTTTAATTGATAAAATTATATATACACTTACAATTTTGCCCAACTGAGTTGAGTAAAAGAGAAAGGGATGAAGATAAAGAGTTAAAATGTAATTTTAAATTTATTATATTAACTTTTTTAATTGAAGGATTAAAAATGATGCATTTAATAACATTATGGGCCCAAATTAAGGTTTTTCAAAATCCATGAACTTTATGATATCTGCTCTAATTATAATTATACCAGGGACCTGAATGTCATTTACTCAAAATCATTAATTAATACCAACAACATGCCAGTTGAGGGCCGGAGGCCACTCTGTTTTGTTGTGCTTGATGTTTTCTCTAAGGGAATACTCAGCCTGGCAACCACTACAAGAATAAATAGTTTTGTTGTGCTTGCAACCACTATAAGGATAAGAAAAAATTATTGCAGTCAGAAAGAGTAATACGTAGATTTTGCTACAGCCATTTGGCGCGTGACACATGCGTGCGGGTCCCACCATCACAGCTCGACATACGTAGCAATTTTTATCACATATGTATCATAAAATATCTCATACGTAGCAGATTTTATTATATATGTATTATAATATATCTTATACGTAATAATTTTGCTCACATATATATTATAATATATTTCATACATAGTAATTTTTATCACATATGTATCATAATAGTCCACCAAAATTGCTACATATGAGATCTTTTATGGTACATATGTGATAAAAATTATTACGTATGAAATATATTATGATACATATGTGAGCAAACTTGCTACGTATGAGATATTTTATGATACATATATAATAACAATTGCTACGTATGTCGAGCCGTGATGGTAGGACCCGCACGCACGTGTCGCACGTTGAATGGCTGCCGCAAAATCTACGTGTTAGGCTGTCCGACTGCAATAAGTTCTCCAAGAATAAGAGGCATTTGCAACAATGATTTTGCGATGGATGATAATCTGTCACATGACTTAAAATTATGCAATAGATTCATGACAGGCACATTAATCTATCGCAACATCTATCACAAATATGACAATAGAATTTTGTCCGTCACCAATCTATTGTAGTTTTTGAGACATAAGACTGTCTTTAAGTTGCGACAAACATAAAATCTATCACAAGGTTATTTGCGATAAAGCTTATCACATGCTACGATAGACATCGCGATAGAATAAATCTGTCACAATTAGTTATCTACAATAAATGCATTTATGGCGGATACCCTTCCTCCTTAATTGTAGTGAACAAGCAAAGAAATAGAAAAATATTTTTCTATGATTAATGTTCCTTCTAATTTCATCTAATTCATCAGCTGCAATTACATGTTATTATGTGATTTCTGTTTGCATTCATGCACAAGCAAGGCAAATATACAGTACAAACAAGAAGAAATAACCATTATATAGTACTATAATAAAAATTTCAAATATATATCTAGTTATTCATCTCGGATAGTGATACAAGTTTAGTCTTTTATTGCATCGACTCACGCAGATTTGATATTGCTCGTGAACTTGTCTTTGTTGATATACCGAGAATTTTGCATGTATTTCTATAATGCTCAAATAGATTACAAGATGTATATTATGGACTCTTTTAGAAATCTTTCAATGCGAAATTTTCGCGCAAAAAAATTTCTTTTAAAGTTTTCACACATAATGAACACGTAAAGATTTGGAATTTGTCGTCATAATATATCACATATATTGTCTGTCTATCCATGTGGTTTATGAAATCAATCAAGTTTTTTTATTTGTGTGTCTTATGTAGTGATTCTTACACTCATTTTGTATATTGTAGGACAAATTTGTAGGCACTTGTTTAAAGCATGAATTTTGTTGAGCTGACTTAGGCTTTAAGGTAATCTTAGATAATATAAAGAGTAAATTGCCTCTGGACCCCTGAGGTCGGGAGGGCATTGCAAATTGATTTCAATTTTTCAAAAATCTTGATTTTAATTCTTGAGGTTGTAAAGGCATTGTAGTTTTGGGAGCTTTTCTAAAATCTCACCTTTTTTGTTGGCCTTTTGTGATAGAAAATATAAAATTTAATTATTTTTTCATTGGTTTTAATAATTTACATATTTTAAAGGACTACCATTTTCTCTTATTCTTACCGCTCTTTAAAATTTAATAAAAATCTAAAGTTTAATTTCTCTCATCTCTTTCTCCTCTCTAAAAATTTAAAACTAAAAACATAAAAATTAATATTTTAAAATTATATTCTAAATGACCAAAAATTAATGATTGGAAATAATATTACATTATGGTTGAAAGATTAATAATTATATTTTAGTTGGGACCAAATGATGATACTTTTATAATCTCAGAGACCCAAAGTGAAGTTTTTAAAAAGTTGGGAATGATTTTTGCAACTCAATTTGCAGCACCCTTTTGACCTCAAAAGCTCCGAGGCAGTTTACCCTAATAAAAAAGTATAATTTTTCGTGTTCGTGGGAATGATTTTTGTATATGGATTGTGAAATTGCTAATAAAATTATTCTGTCAGCTAAAAGTTCTATCCAAAACTGATCCATACTAATGGATTTATCATTTAGAATAACAAAACAACCATTTTCAGGAGAAGTTATTGGGTTCGGACGGCGCACCGTCCGGAACCCAATCAGAGGGCGTCACGTGTGCCATACAACTGGGTCCGGGCACACGTGGCGCCCTCTGATTGGGCGTCCGAACGGTGCGCCGTCCGCACCCAATAATTTTTTCATTTGAGAAGTAATTGGGTTCGGACAGCGCACCGTCCGGAACCCAATCAGAGAGCGCCACGTGTGCCATACAGCTAGGTCCAGGCACATGTGGCGCCCTCTGATTGGGTTTCGGACCCTAAACCCTAAATCCTAAACCCTAAACCTAAAATAGGTATGAGGTAATTCTGACACTTCAGTAAGTGTTGGGTCTGACCCAATAAGTTTCCTCAGGTATGAGGTAATTCTGTACAGCTTACTTTGTTTAGTGTAATCCTATGAAAAATTTCATGCAACCAGTAGAAATAATTTGCCTGATTGAACCGAAGATGATTTCAAAATAGTTTGTATCTAATCTTCTCTTTTCCAGTTATTATATGTGGCTCAAATCCTACTTAATTCTCATTCTCTTACATCTCAATATCTCGTCAATTTATTCGTATATTTTCAGGTGATATTGAAAGCAGAAGTTATAAACGAAGGAGTTCGTGCTTTATGTCCTTGTCTTCGTTTTATTCGGGCAAGGCGATTGTTCCGTTACTATCTCAGCAGAGTAAATACGTGTACTGTCTGAAACTTTTTCTTTTAAGATCGACTAGAGCCTATATATTACTCACAAAAGAAAGTGAAACACCAAGCTTATTCTATTTCCAAATCTTCAGCTAGAATCGAGCAAACATTGTATAGGAGGGATGTTCTCTTCTTTCACACTATATCCTGATTTATGGTAATGCAATAAAATCATCTAACATGTTGGCGGATTTATAGTTTTCATTTATATTTACATGTCAAATAGTTATCGGATATGTGAATACGAAATGTTTCGAGTTAATAGATTTTTGAATGTGGATATAAAATGTTAATCGTATGTTGATGTTTATCACGGAAAATAATTGTGTTCACATTTTGATTTTAGGTTAAATTGCATCCAAGCTTTTGTTCTTGGAGAGTGAATACAATTTGATTTTAATTTTAAAAAATTTGAAGAAAGGTCTCTTATTTTTTGCTCTCTCCTCTTTTTGTCTCGTCTCTGTCTACTCTCTTAGTTACAGTTTGAGAATGGAGATAAAATTTGAAATTTGAAATTTAAAAAAGTAAAATAAAATTAAAATTTTTTCTATAAATTATTTTTGAATAATTTTTAATATTTGTATTTTAAAAATATGAGAGATTAAATTTTAAATCTATATTTTAAGGAATTAATTTTAAATTAGATTTTAAACTTTAATTTTCAGGCATAATTTTAAATATATTTATTTAATTTTTTTGTAAATTATATTTTTTATTTTATAATTATTCCATATATTTATATATTTTTTAAATAAACTGCATTGAGGCCCGTAGATGCTTATTGCAAATATGTTTTATGAGCATTTTTGTTCTTTTAAGATCTGGAGGTATTTTTTTAGCTGACACATATTTCAATTGTAAAAAATAATTTTATTTTACATTCAATATAAATATTAATATTAAAAATAATTTTATTTCACATTTTACATATTTTAAAACAACGTGCTTGTGACGTAATTTTAAAAGTTTAGATGATTTATATTTTTTCTTCAACCTCAGTAGCTTTTATCCTTGATTTTAATATGTGAATTTGAAATGCTTGGAACTATATAATTGAACAAGAGGAAACTGTTCATGTTAATTTCACATATGTCAAGTAATTTGTGGTGTTAAATTAAAGCCTCTCATTAACTTATGAGGAGTTTTTTTTTTTGATAGAAAATTATGAAAAGTTTAAATACAACGACAGTATATTTTAGCATTTTAAAAGTAGTTAGATTTGGGAATACAAGAGTATGTGTTTATACTTGGATTCAACGTTGCTTTTCAGCCATACGCATAGCACCCAAAAACTTATTTAAATTTTATTATCTATTATCATACACGATATTTTGTTCATCGGTCACGATATTTGACTAATCATGCTTTGCCTTTACAGATCTCGAATCTCACCCATGAGGGTTTAGCATCTTATGATGCCGACCACGATATTTTGGCATCTGCACCTCTCAGTAATATTGACCACAATGTTTTTTTAGCCTCAGTTGATGTTGTCTCAACCCAGTGGAAACTGTCGTCAGCACAGCTTCCACTAGTACTGACTCCCATTAATCACACAAATTATGGATCTGTGTGCTCTTGCCACTATTAACAATTTTTCTGAAGCTGGCAATCATGGCGCCAGCAGTATGGATCCTGTGGTTATAATATTCCGCTAGCATAAAGCCAACGAATACAATATTCTAGTCCAAAAAATCAGCTAAACTTCATTACAGCTTACCTATTATTGACGTAGGATGTGGGGGTCCCAGGAAACACTAAAAGAAAGAGAGTTTCGGGAGATGGGGACGCGCAATGAGGGGGTGAGCCTGTCTAATGAGAGCTCAAGGAGTGGATTAACTCAGAAAATAATCAGAGAAACACGCAGAGATTTAAGGTGGTTCAGGGAGGGAATCCCCTACGTCCACCGGTCGATTAGTCGAGATACTTCACTAAAGTCAAAAGATAGCCCTGAAGGCTTGTACAATGCTTTCTTTTTTGAAAAGGAGAAGAAGAAGAAGAAGAAGAAACAAAAAGGAGCTCCTTGGTTGGAGCTTTTCTATCAGAAGATGAGAAAAATCCCCTCCTTCTTCTTGTATGTGTGTCTTGGTTTTTGATTGATCGATTGATCTTTTTCGGCTGGGACTGTTCAACAATTTTTATAGCTGTTGACGTGTGTAGCTTTACCCTGGTTTTCCGGAGGAAAGGTGATGGATGAGCTCCGAGCGCCGCTTATCAGTCACTGGAGAGATCTGTCGTTCGTACGAGGAAAATGACATCTTTTAATGCAGGTACTTCTTCTGAGAAAGAACGTCTGTACGGAGATCGGCGGGGTTAGGTGAAGTTGATTGTGACAGGCGTTACCTCATACCCTCGTGCACGAGGTTACGAAGGTTAATCCTGGATCGTCGTGGACGATGGTTGGTTGAACCCTCGTGCCCGATGTTTGACCTGGGTCAAGAGTCCTGCAAAATCTGAAGCTGAGTCAGCAAATCAATTAATCAAGTACAGGCCTGTTAGGCGCCACGTGTTCGGCCAGGATGCAGCGCAGGAACCACGTATTAACATCAGCCCCCGCATTGTCAGGGTGCGAATATTAATATGGGTCCTGGAATGCGAACCGTCGCGAAGGTGGACGCGCTGCCCGAGGCCTGCACAGATAAGATGGGGGCAGAGTCTGCCACTTCGCATTCTATCCTTCCTTTGTCTGTTGAGTTCTGCCAGAGTGAGCTTTTATAGAGATGGCGGAGAGGAAATGAAAGATCGCCTCCAGCTTCTCTAAGAAAAGAGCCAGAGCGCCTCCGGTTGACGTCCCTCTAGGGAAGAAGAGTCTTCCGGAGGTATCCGAAGGGGTGCCGAAGTCGTCAGAGGCAGAAGTTCCTACGGCTAGGGTTGCTGCCGCTCTGGCGCAGGTGTTGGAGTCTCTTCAGAGCCCTGCAAGCGTAGAAGTGGTGGAAGTCTCTGTTTCTCCCGTTAAGCCACCTCCAAAGAACAAAGATTTGCAGGAGGTGGTCTTGGTGGGGAAGACAGCTACTGGGAAGAAGCTGGCGCCTGGGAAGATACTGGTGAAAGATGAAGAGATTGAGCGGCTGCTGCCTAGATTTGGGATCCCTTCCGTGGAAAGCTCGGAGAAGGCCTCCCTGACGATTTGCAGACCTGCCCTGGGTACGTTAATTCCTGCCCCTGAGAAGAAAAGAAAACCCTTCCTCCTTTCTCTCCCTTCGTTAGACCTCCGAAGTGATGAGGGGAAGGAAGGGAAGGACAAGAAGGGTGGAGAGGAGGAAGGTTCCAGGATGGAGGAAGTGGCCCAGGGGAAGAAGGAAGGGCCCCTCCTCACCGCCTCCGCAGGTACTCTTGGCATTGAAGGGCCAGGAGACAGGATGGAGGAGGCGGCTAAGGAGAAGGGGGAGGTTCTCCCAGCTGCTCCCAGTGCTATATTTGGTACTGGAGGGACCTGGGGTACGTTGGGAGACTGCTTAAGTGAGATCAGGCGGGTAGAGGAGAGGATCTTTGGGAACACCTCTGAGGTTCTGGAGGTGGTAAAGTCCCTGAAGGGTAAAGAGATAGCAGAATCCCACTACCTCCAGAAAATAAGGGACTTGGAGGATGCTTTGTCCCAAGTTATAAAGTATTCTCTGAGTAATCAGAAGGAGGAGTTAGAGGGGCTGCACCAGCTGGAAGGTAGGTTGGCTTCCCTAGCTCAGGTTAACGCGGAGTGGGCTAACAAAAGTGAGATTGCGAGAGGAGAGTTCCATCGCAGTCTGGCGGATGTGAACCAGGCCCACTCTGCCCATGTCAAAGACCTCCAAAAAAGAATAAAGGATTTGGTCGATGATAGGGAGGCTTTGAGGGAGGAGAGAAGGAGATTAAGGGAGGAGCTGACTAAGGCCAGGGAGGCCTTGTCAGGGGCGAAGGAGGCGGCCTCCGAAGCTCATCGCCGGGAGGAGTTGTCGAAGTCTGAAGTCCGCTCCCTGCGGGCTTTGGTGGAAAATAGCTCCGGATGGCGAGGGCGACGTATGGAGGATCTGGAAGAAGCGGTGAAGAGGGCGGTGACGATTGTCAGCGCCTCGCCGGTGGGTCGCCATACGCAGCATCAGGCTGCCTTTGATGCTCTTCTGCAGACATTGGTTGATGTAGGCACCTTGAACCAGGAGAATATTAAGGACCCAGCGGTGCTTTCTTTCTGTGGTCCTAAGGGGCCAGATAGGTTCTTCGATGCTGGGAGTTATCCTCCGGATGAGATTCCTTCGCCAAGGTCCTACGCAGGTTGGGGGAGTTGGCCTCCTCTGCGCGGGACTTCGGGAGGAAGCCCTGCGACTCCTCTGGAAGCCAGGTGGCTAGGCCGACGCGATCCTCCTGAAAGTCGGTAGCAGGAGCGTCAGCTGGGTCAGAGGTGATGGTTCCTCTTCCTCAGCTAGCCCCTCAGCCCAATATGGGAGTTCTCCTCTCTCCGGCGTCTGAGGGATTGCCTCTAAGAAGAAATTCAGAGAAGAGGTGGTCCCTTGGAGGAGAGATCTCTTGGTCAGGAGGAGCTCTGGTTAAGAGGTCTGAATTCGTCAGACCAAGTGTTTAAGTTCTGAAGTCTTGTATCTTTCTTTATTTTTCCTGTACTCATAAGAGGAATATGTGAGGACAAAGAAAGAAAATGTAACAAATTCTATTATTAATGAAATGTATTTTTCCTTTTCAAGAACTTGCTGTGAACGAATTCTTGCTTGTATCTCTTCTTTCGTGCTTGAAACAGGTACTACAAAGTTGGTGAAAAGAGAACATGAATTCATAAGTGAAGGTAAAGAGTTTTAAAAAGTAAAGAAAAATTCTAAGTAAAAGAGGTGAAATAGCTATCTTCGAACATTCGTGCACGATATGTGAATATCGAACACAAGGAAAAGAAAGATCATCCCTCAAACCTTCGTGCACGATGTGTGAATATCGAACACAAGGAAAAGAAAGACCATCCCTCGAACCTTCGTGCACGATATGTGAATATCGAACACAAGGAAAAGAAAGACCATCCCTCGAACCTTCGTGCACGATATGGTGAATATCGTGGACGGCAAATGGCGGGATGGGGAGGAGTGACGCCTCGTAGACTGCGCGCTGCTCTGGGATCCTTGCGCCGCCTCGATTCCTGGGACCTGGCAGAGGACGCGAGCGGTCTGATGATGCTCGCACCCTGATCCAGATGATCAGATGGTCGGAAGGTAAAAGATCGCATTCGTCCCCTATAAACGGCCCCTTTAGAGGGAATGCTTCGTCTTCCTTCCAAACCCTAAGTCTCAGAGAAAAATTACCTGCTCCATCTGCTCGAAAGGGAAAACCGAACAAATGAGAGGAAGAGAAATTGAGTGGGCTAACCTGGCCGAGCAGTTCCAGAAGGACAACAGCTACCAGGAGTACCTCATGATGGAATATGAGGTACTCAACACCACCAAAGGGTTCAGGGGGAACCCTCTCTTGATGGTCATCCCGCCTACCTCCGACCTCCGGCAAAACAGTCCTCCCGAAGGGGCGGTATGTGTGTACAGGGCCCAGGCAGAATACAGCCTGATAATGCCGCCTCAACCAGAGTTCAAGAAAATTCTGAACTCCTTCCAACTTGTGCCAGCCCAACTTTCCCCCAACGCCGTCGCCTACATGTATTCCTTTCTGAAACTTCTGCAAGCCAGGGGGATAGAGTGGAGTCTGACGCTATTCAGAAACTTGTTTAGTTGGATGGCAGTGCCAGGGTATGGGGGGTGTTTGGCCTTGCGATCAAAGTCGAGGAAGGCGATGTTTTCGGGGGCTAGCAGTTCTCATTCGGACTGGAGGGATTTTTACATTTTTGTAGGCGGGGATTTGGGGATCCCCTTGACGCCTGGGGTCTGCCCTACCGAGTTCATCGGCGACGCCCAATGGATGGCAGGGACGTCCGTCCAGAGGAACCTGGAAGCTTTAAAAGGGCAGAGCTGGCCCCTGAAGGACTTTCTTTGGTTGGTGAAGAACGATGTGTTTCTGTACGCCAAGTCACAAGGATATACTATCTTCAAGGAGGTTGCCCCCCCTCCTGGAACAGTCCTGATGAGGAGGGATAGAAAGGGGCAACCCCCCACCACTCAACTTAGCAAGCAGGTCGTTGAGGGGGAAGAAGAGGAGGAAAGAGTGGGAATCCCAGAGCCTATCTGCGGCGGGATATCTATTGACGTGGTGTCCTCGCCAGACGACTCTGGGGATGATAGGAAGACCCTGGCCGAGGTGATGGAAGAAGCAGGTAAAGGGAAAGAGCCTGCATCACTGGCCAGACCTAAGGTAATCTCTAAGGGTGCCACGTGGATTATCATAGGAGGAAAGGGGGGCATAGAAGAGACCGAGAGCGGCCCAGGAAAGGAGATGGTGGAGGTACCTTGCCCAGAAAGGGAGGCGGCGGTTACCTCCAGCCAGGCTTTGGTCCCTAGTGAGACCCCTAAAAAGAAGAGGGGCCTTCCTGAAGAGAACAGCCTGGAGCCCCCTCTGAAAAAGGGGAAAAATGCCAAGGAGGGGGAAACCGATGAAGGGCGCGAGTGGGAGAAGAGTGTGGAGCCCCCGTTCTGCCTCAATTTCACCGAAAAATTCGCTGGTGAGGGGTCGAAGTTTGTCGTGAGTGCGACTGAAATGGAAAGGAGAATGACCCTCACATCTGAGCAATCCTCGAACCTGTTCAACCCCGTTAAAGGAGATCTGGGCTTGATCCTGGCGGGAGGATTGGCGACCAGGGCGCTGGAGGAGAGAGTAGAGAGGACCTCTACAGTAGATCTCTTCGCCCAGATGTCTAACAGGGTGGCCACGGTAAGGCTTACTTTCTTTCTTCCTACTAACCCTTTATGAAACTGATTATATTCCTGTTGTAGGTGCTTGCTCGCCTGCCTTTGGCTTTGAACAGGGCTCTGAGGGTGGAGGAGCAGATGATAGATCAGACCGGCCAACTGCATCGTCAGGACGCGGAGATTGAAACCCTGAAGGTCCAACTGGCGACGGAGTCTTCTCAGCACAGTGCCCTTCAGGAGGAATTCGCAGTTTATAAATCTGCGATGAGCGCACTGAAGTCAGACAATAAGGCTTTGCGGGAGAAGCTGGGCAAGGCTGATGGAGACAGGGAGGCTGCAGTCACGAGTAGTTCTGCGGCGGCTGTCCAAGCCTATAAAACAAGTTTATCTTGCAGGAAGGAAAGATTAGACGAGATCAGGCGGGCCTGGGAAGGATTGGCCTCCATTTTGATCCAAGAAGGCAAGGTTACCGCTACCGATCTTGGAGAATTAGATCATTTTCCTTGCATGGCCGTAGATCCGATTTATAAGGAATGAGGTTTTGACTTGACCGACGATACCATTCATCGGTTTTTTGACCTTTTAGATGGAGTCAGTGAAGGCTAACCCATTTCCTTACAAAATGTAATCCTTGTAATTTTTTTTTTTTTTTTTGAAGATGAATAAAAGGAAGTTTATTTATCACATACCTGTTCATTCTGTCATGTATGAGATATATAAGTACCTTTGTTCAATTTTGAGATTGTTCTGACTAGTTCTGAAAAATTCATTAATAAGGTAGAGCTTTTGAACCATGCAGAATAGCCCAAGTTTAATTTTGAAATTTTTCGAAATAAGTCTGAGCTTTGAAACTTCCCAAAATCCATACAGAATAACTCCAAGTCTTATTTGGAACTTCCGAGGTCTGTATAGAAAAAAAAGGGATATTGATAGCCATGGTGGATCCCGCCCAAAAGGTATTTTCGACTCAATGCCACAAGGACTTGGGAGTCTAAAACATCGTGTACGATGTTCGTACTTGTGGCAAGGGTTAACCTTGGGGATCTCCTTTAGTAGAGTTATATTCCTTCATAAACCTGCACTGAAAAGAAGTATTGATAGTAGTGAAGATCCTGCCTAAAGGGAGTTTATCTGACCCAATGCCAAAAGAACTTGTTTGTCTGAAACATCGTATACTACATTTGTACTTCAGGCAAGGGCTGACCCTCTTGGGACGGCAGTTATCCTAGTGGGAAGCGAAGGTACCCTGCTTAGGGGGGACCTGTATCTTGATTCGATATCAGGGACAGCCCTAAGGTTACGAGCAGGCCTTCAGACCTTCCGCCGGCCAGGTGGGCTTATAGAAGGGTCCCAGATATTTGTAGGAAACCCCGCCTGCCAGGCACTGCTAGGCTTGATGATCACCGTATTAATGAAGGTTAGTGAGTACCATCGTGCGCGAGGTTTATAACCGCGGGCACGATGATTTGAGATTGAGTTGAGATTATACCTGAGCGACACTATGGTCGATGTATATATATATGTATCTTGGTATACAAAGATCGTTTGCCATGAGTATGTTGGAAATATGAAATCTTGATGAACTGTAGTGGGAGATTATGCGTAAAACCTTTTCAGGTCGTCCCCACTCCAACTTCTGGGGATCTGAGTACCTTCAGCAGTCATGAGATTGTAAGCGTTAGGTCCTGCGACCTCGCGCACGATATAAGGGCCTTCCCAATTAGGCTCAAGCTTAGGAACCCCCAAATTACTGCCGGCAAGAAGTCCCCGCTTGAGGACTAAATCACCCTTGTTAAAAATTCTGGGGTTAACCTTCCGGTTATAATATCGCTCTATCCGTCGTTTGTGTTCCAGACGTTTTATTGCGGCCAGTTCTCTTTTTTGTTCCAGGAGATCTAGATCGACTCTTCGTGAATCATCGTTTTCATCCATCCAAGTTTACAAAGCCTCGGGTTCGAAGCTGGCAGCAGCTTTTACTCTGGGAGAGAGATGCTCCAGCTCGATTGGAATGACAGCATCCATTCCAAATGAGAGGGAGAAAGGGGACTCTTGGGTAACCTCGGAAGGAGCTGTGTTGTAAGCCCAAAGAGCTCCTGGTAACTCTTCCGGCCAGCGGGTTTTCGTGCCATCTAGGCGTTTCTTCAAGATGTTCAAGATGTTTTTGTTGGTAGCTTCCGCCTGTCCGTTGGTATGTGGATGCCACACAGAGGCATACTTGAGGTTGATCTGGTGTTCTTCGCAGAAATTATGGACCTTCTGATTGGCGAACGGAGTACCATTATCTGTGATAATTATCATTGGTATGCCATATCTGCAGACGATGTTGGCCCAGAGAAAGTTTTCGACGCTTTGAGCGGTGGGCTTAGTAAGTGGCTTGGCCTCAATCCACTTTGTGAAGTAGTCGACTGCAACTAGTATCCACTTATAGCCCTTCATGGCCGTAGGCATTGGCCCCAAGAAATCCAGCTCCCAAATGGCAAAGGGCCAAGATGAGTTAATGGGTTTGAGATATCCCGCGGGCTGCCTCTGCATGTCGGCGTAGTACTAGCACTGTGGGCACTTCTCCACGAATACCTAAGCGTCTTTGTGGATGTTGGGCCAGAAGAAACCCTGGCGCAGGATTCGCATGACCAAGCTTCTACCTCGGGCATGTGTTTCACATTCTCCTTGATGCACTGCTTCCATAACTTTCAAGGCCTCTTCTGGTCTCAAGCATTTGGTGAGAGGCTTGGCATAGGATCTCCTATAGAGCTCCCCGTCGATGAGGGCGTACTTGGCACAAGCAAGCTTCAGTTTCTGTGCCTCTCGTCTGTCATCAGGCTGAGTCCCACTCTTCAAGTAATCCATGATCTCGTCCATCCAGCAGGGTGGTTGCTTCTCAGAAGAGACTTCGGTGCATTCGAAACTAGGCCTTTCGAACACCTGAGTCCGGTGGAGGTCGGGGAGCCCCTCCTTTGCGAGCCGGTCTGCCACCTAGTTCTCTTCACGGGGTATATGAGTCAGGGAGAAATCCTTAAATTGGGAAATCAGGGACTTGGCCAGTTGCAGATATTTCTTTAAAACCTCGTCCTTTGTCTCAAACGCCTGGTTCACCTGATTGACGACCAGTAGGGAATCGCTAAACACCTGTATGCGCTTCACGGCAAGGCTGAGCGCGAAGTTCAATCCTGCTATGAGGGCTTCATACTCTGCTTGGTTGTTGGTCGCTTTGAATCGGAGCGTCACAGCCTGATGAAGTACAACCCCCATTGGGCTGGTTAGGAGGATCCCAGCCCCCTGAGATTGCGATCCCGACGCACCGTCAACATGAAGTGACCAGAGATCTGCCAAGGTTTCGGTGGGCGGCGGCTCCGACGTGGAAAACTCAGCGATGAAGTCGGCCAGGGCCTGATCCTTGATAGCTGTTCGCGGAATAAATCTGATGTCATACTCTCCCAATTCGATAGACCACTTGAGTAATCTTCCTGAAACCTCGGGAGTATGTAATATCTTTAGGAGCGGTTGATCCGTGACGACCTGAATAGTATGAGATTGAAAGTAAGGTCACAGCTTCCTGGCTGTCATCAGAAGGGCCAGAGCGAGCTTCTCCAGAGTGGGATACCGACTTTCGGTGTCTAGGAGGATGTGACTGGTATAAAAGATAGGATGCTGAACCCCCTCTCCGCTGTCTAGGAGTACCGCTGAGACCGCAGTGTCGGATACTCCCAAATAAAGAGATAGGACCGTTCCCTCCTTCGGCGCCACTAATATCGGGGCCGAGGTTAGGTACTTCTTTAGTCCGGTGAAGGCAGCTTCACACCAGCTGTTACAGACACCGAAAGAAAGGGGAACACTGATCACCGGATTTTGAGATAAATCTGCCCAAGCTGTTGATCCGCCTTGCTAGCTTCTGGACCTCTTTCGCCGTCTTTGGGGAGGGCATGCTCAGAATGACTGTTATTTTATCGGGATTGGCCTCTATCCCTCTGACAGAGACTAGATATCCCAAAAAAAATTTCCTGAAGCAGC
The DNA here is from genome assembly GCA_019297695.1 of Apostasia ramifera. Lineage (NCBI taxonomy): Eukaryota > Viridiplantae > Streptophyta > Magnoliopsida > Asparagales > Orchidaceae > Apostasia > Apostasia ramifera. Next base: position 32,992 of record JAEMOT010000078.1, on the reverse strand, counting down.
GCCGAAGGTACATTTAGCAGGGTTGAGCTTGATGTTGTACCTTCGGAGAGTGTCGAGCATTTCCCGGAGATCACCAAGGTGCTCTGTTAAAGTTTTGCTTTTGACCAGGACGTTGTCTACATAAGCTTCGAGATTCCTCCCCCTTTGATTCTTGAAGACTGCATCAATCATGTGCTGATAGGTGGCACCGGCATTTTTGAGGCCGAAGGGCATGACCCTGTAGCAGTAGGTTCCATAGTCAGTGTTGAAAGTTGTCTTCTCTTCGTCCCCCTTGGCCATCCAGATTTGGTGATACCCGGAGAAGGCATCCAGAAAGCTCATAACCTCGTACCCGACGGTACGATCTACCATCGTGTTGATACGGGGGAGAGGGTAAGTGTCTTTAGGGCAGGCCTGATTCAATGACCTGAAGTCTACGCACATTCTTCACTTCCCGCTGGCCTTTCTTACCATTACGACATTGGTTAACCATCGGGGATACCGCACTTCCCTGATGTAACCAGCTCGCAGCAGCTTTGTGATTTTCTCTTTGATGGCATACTGCCTTTCCCCGACCATTACTCTTTTCTTTTGTGTAACAGGGTTGGCGGCCGGAGACACATTCAAATGGTGTTCGCAAACAGCTCTGTCCATGCCTGTAACATCCTCAGGAGACCATGTAAAGACATCGATATAGTCCGAAAGCAAGGCAGTAACCTCCGCCTGCTGCTTCTCATTCAAAAAAGATGAAACATTTATAATTTTGGAAGAGCCTTCACCTCCTAAGGCTACGCTGATGACCCCTTCCTGCGGTGTGACCGGTTGGATTTTCCTGGGATCCATTTGATCGACTACAAGCTGCACCGCTATCTGAAAGCAGCGGGTAGCTTGCATTGCGTCTCCTCGGATGGTAACAACGCCGCTAGAGGTCGGAAACTTCGCGCACAGGTGGGGCGTGGAAATCACCATCCCGAAGGAGTTTAGAGTTGTCCTCCCTAGGATGGCGTTGTAGCCCGATTTAGCTCTGATGACTGCGAAATTGACCATGCTCATAGCGTGGCCGTTGTCATCACCAAAGGAGACGGGAAGAGTAATGAATCCAAGAGGTTGGACCCTTTCACCGGAGAAACCGAGTAAGGTAGTCTCAGCGTGGAGGAGGTTAGTCTCTTTGAGTTCCATCTAGAGGAAGGCAGACTCAAACAGGATGTCGGCGGCGCTCCCAGAGTCGAGGAGTACCCGCCGGACATCGAAATCAGCGATGCGGGCAACGACCACTATCGGATCGTTATGCAAGTTGCCCTGTTGGGGGAGATCTTCACTGCAGAACGTAAGGGGGATGGATGAGGCATGATTCTCAGAGATGCCGCCAACTTCTGCTCCTTGGCGCTGAGTGGTTGGGTCAATGCTGAAGATAGCATTGATAGTTCTGGTGGCCGGAGGATAAGGGCGCCCTTGCTGTCTAGGGCCTACGGGTGGTAGGGCCTTAGTAGGAGTTTCAGCAGGCTCGGGGGCTTTTCCTTTCTGGGCGGCAGTGAAAGTTGGGGCCATCTGCATGAACTCCTCAAGCTTGCCCTGATTCAGCAGCTTCTCGAGCAAGATTCTGAGGCCTCGACAGCGGTGAAGTCTGTGCCCATAGTTCCCGTGGAACTCGCAGTAGTCGTTGGGATCCACTCCAGGTGGCGGCGCCGGTTTAGGTCCAGCGGGCCTTATCCAGCCCTACTTAACGGCTGCCGTATAGACCTCGGGGAGGGGCCTAGATGGAAGAAGTTTCGGGGGTTGAGCTTGCCGGGGCCTCCCCTCTTCTCGATCGCGAGGTCTGGCCATTTGTATCCTCGTGACCGGGGGTTCGACACCCCGATGTTTCCTCTTATTTCTTTCCCTGGAAACACCTGCGGGGGAGGATTCAGCATCCTCCAGGAGCATGAACTGACTGACCCTAGCCACCAGCTCTGGGTAACTCCGAGGTTTGGCCAACTGTAGGGATTTGGACAAGTCCCCTACCTTGAGCCCTCTCCAGAAGTTGTGCATGGCCACTGCAGGCTCTACGTCTTCAGCTTCAGCCGCAGCGGCGAAGACGCGGTTGGTGTAATCCCGGAGGTTTTCTCTCTCGCCTTGTCTGATGTTGGCAAGGACCATGTCGGACACGACCATGCGGGTCTGCCCGATAAAACGGGCGATCAGCTCCCACTTCAAGTGTTCATAGGAGGAGATGTGACCCCTGGGCAGCTTGATGAACCAGTTGAATGCTGCTCCCTTCAGTGTATTGGCCAGGAGGTGACACCTAGTGGCTTCGTCCGGCTGGCGGTATCGGACGGCGGCCTCAAACCCCTGCACATGCTCACGGGGGTCTGTTGCGCCTCTGTAAACCTCCAGCCTGGGTGGCCGGAAGTCTTCTAGGATGGGGGCCAAACGGATGGCATCGGAAAAAGGGGCATTTCCGTCCATCGGCCCAAAGAAGGGATCAGGTCCGTGATGAGGAGCCTGAGCGCCAGGAAAGAGGGGGTCTCTTCCGGCTAGAAATAGAGGGAAAGCAGGTGGGAGAAAGGCGGGTTGTGGTAGTGGACAAGGTGGAAGGGGGTTTTGATGAACCTCCTAGAAACGGAAAGGACGTATGGGTGGTCTGGAGGAACCAGAAGATTGGATGGAGAGTGGTGCGGCCTGGGGCGCCGGTGCAAGGACTTCGGCCACCGCGGGAATCGGAGGGAGCGGAGCCGGGGCCATTGCGGGTGGCGGAATCAACTCTGGGATCACCGCAACCGGCGGAGGAGGAGCAGGGACCACCGCTACCGGCGGGCGAGGAACAGGGACCGCCGCTACCGGCGGGAGAGGGAGTACTGCACAGACCGGTTGAATCTGTCTGAGGATGACGGCCTGCTGCGCCGTGAGGCCGGTGACCATGTCAGTGAGGTTTGCGAGCATCCCCTGGAGCTCTGAAACACGGGTGCCTCTGGAAGAGGAGGGAGATCCGGCGCGTTGCCGGGAAGTGGAAGTTGAGGCCCCGTCGTCCGACGCCCGGACAGAGGGTTCTCCTGCATGCACACTGCGGGCAGCAGAGTTGGTTTTGCGCGTTCTGGCCACCATCTTCCCAGGTCTCAATGAAAGCACCAGAAGATGTTGACGTAGGATGTGGGGGTCCCAGGAAACTCCAAAAGAAAGAGAGTTCCGGGAGATGGCGGCGCGCAATGAGGGGGTGAGCCTGTCTAATGAGAGCTCAAGGAGAGGATTAACTTAGAAAACAACCAGAGAAACATGCAGAGATTTAAGGTGGTTCAGGGATGGAATCCCCTACGTCCACCGGTCGATCAGTCGAGATACTTCACTAAAGTCAAAAGATAGCCCTGAAGGCTTGTACAATGCTTTCTTTTTTGAAAAGAAGGAGAAGAAGAAGAAGAAGAAACAAAAAGGAGCTCCTTGGTTGGAGCTTTTCTATCAGAAGATGAGAAAAATCCCCTCCTTCTTCTCGTATGTGTGTCTTGGTTTTTGATTGATCGATTGATCCTTTTCGGTTGGGACTGTTCAACGATTTTTACAGTCGTTGGCGTGTGTAGCTTTACCCTGGTTTTCCGGAGGAAAGGTGATGGATGAGCTCCGAGCGCCGCTTATCAGTCACTGGAGAGATCTGCCGTTCGTACGAGAAAAATGACATCTTTTAATGCTGGTACTTCTTCTAGGAAAGAACGTCTGTACGGAGATCGGCGGGGTTAGGTGAAGTTGATTGTGACAGGCGTTACCTCGTACCCTCGTGCCCGAGGTTACGAAGGTTAATCCTGGATCGTCGTGGACGATGGTTGGTTGAACCCTCGTGCCTGATATTTGACCTGGGTCAAGAGTCCTGCAAAACTTGAAGCTGAGTCAGCAAATTAATTAATCAAGTACAGGCCTGTTAGGCGCCACGTGTTCGGCCAGGATGCAGCGCAGGAACCACGTATTAACACCTATAAATACCTTTGGGGGAGCCCCATAAAAGAAAAACAAAAAAGAAGAAAAAAAAGGAAAAAAAAGAAAGACAAATCATATAACACATCAAAAACATCAGGACAAAGCTTGTATTCTTCTTTCTTCTTTCTTCATTCTGCCTATACTGATCCTTTGACCAAACTTTCTTGAGTTTTAGTATTTCAATACTTTTCTCTTGGCTCTTCGGTAGATGTAGGTGAAGATATCCCTAAACTACTTTAAATTCCTATATATTTTTCTGGATGATCATTATTTCTCTGATACTAAAATTCTGTGCTAGAAACATTGCGTGCCACTAATTTTTAAGACTTCATCTCTCTCCATCAACAGTACGATACTTTTGTTAAACATATGAACATGTACTATTTCATGAAAGTGTCAAATTATTTAAACGGAGTTTATGACCTTGATAAAAATAGTAATGATTATTATTTAAGTCTACCAAATGAGAGTTCATTTACTATAGGTTAATTACGTAAATAATATTATATTTAATAAATATTTTTTATATTTAATTTTAAAAATTTATAAAAGTTTACACATTTTATTTGCTCCTAACAAAAATATCTTACTCAAATTTAACCATTATTTTAATTAAAATAAGAAACTTTAGTTGCTAACAGTTAATTTAAATAAAATAAAATAAAATAAAATTTTAATTATTTAAAATAATAATGATATTTTATTATTAATTTGACTTAAAAGTGATTTAAAAGCCAGTAAAAATTAATGTAGATGATATTATCTAATATTGATCAACTTCATCACAAGAGTTAAGACATTTTATATATTGACAAAAATATATAAATAAAATATTTTATTTCAATAAAAAATACTTATAAAAATAAATATGATCGGTCAAATATAATTTATAATTAAATATTTTTATAAATTTTATATTTTTCGAGATTTATGTATAAAATTTACGATCCTCAGGACTGTGGACCGCAGTTGAAGCGCCACCTGTGCGATGGTGACGGTTGCCTAGAAGAGAGGCGGGGTGGGGATGGCATTTAATGGAGATATTACAAATATGTCCTCCTATTTGCATCTCAATCACAAGTCAGTCCAACTTGTTTGATTTAGTTATGATTCAACCCAAATAGAATTTTATTGTTCTATTTTCAATACAATTGAGATTGACCTTCAAAATAATTTAAAATATTTTTACAAATTATTTTTTTATATTTTATTTTATTTTACTTTTCTCTCATCTCAAAGATCATGTGCCTCACATGCAAATATAAAGAATAAATCGATTGAGAATGTCTTACAAAATGAACAAATTATAGTATGTCATTTTAAAGTATATTGTGCGTTGACAACATATTTGAATTTATATCTAAACAAGTAAATTTTAAATGAGATTTTTACATACAGGACATAAAATTTACACGAAATTACGTATTTCACTATCAATTCGTAAATATTACCATTATCACATCATATTCATTTAAATTTTATGCATTTCATATATTTCACGTATTTCATATACTTTATAATATTATATGTAAATTAAAATATATAAATTCATTAATATTTAAATTCTAATATATATTTTTATTTTTTACAGTAAACACATCAATTTTCTTACTTTAATTAAAAATTATAGTCATGTGGATTTAAATTCGGCACCCTAATTGGAAATTTTAAATAGGATGAATAAATTAAAATACATAAATTCATAAATATTTAAACTATTATTTATATAAATTAATTTATTTATAGTATTTAATTAATATATTAATAATATAGTTAAGATCAAGACCAATTTAGAAATATGAATTTCACCATCAAAGAATATGGTGTGAAATATGTGAAATGCATAAAATTTAAATGAATATGGTGTGATAGTGGTAATATTTATGAATTGATGATGAAATGCGTAATTTCATATAAATTTGATGTCTTGTATGTAAAATTCTATTTTAAATTCTATATATAAAACTAAATAAGCAGTTTTTTACATATATCATATATTGAATTTTCATTTATATATATATTAGCCTTATTAGGTAGATTAAAAATTCGAAAATAAATTATTTATCTAGGGTCCAAAAATTTCATTAAAATTACTATAATTTTTTTTTTCGAATTAAAGTAATTTTCAGAGTGTAACTTCACTAAAGTACTTAAAATCAATCTAGACATAATTCTAATTTTTTTTTAATATTTATTATAAATTTTTTTATTTTGACATAAGAGACAATTTTTTTGAAAACGCAACATAACAAAATGTAGCTAATGCTAACATATAATGCTGAAAAATCAACAAAATCATAAATATCATAACGGTTAAAATTTGCATATTCAATGAAAAGACGGGTTATATAAGCAATATATTTTTAGATTGGGACCCACAGCGAATTAAGCATTAAAGAAAAAATCCATAAAAAAAAAAGAGTAAAGAAAAAAAACCAGCATAAAAATTAAAATTTAAATCAAACTCATTAATTTTTTAGTATCAAAAACTTAAGTCAAAATAATTTAATAATTAACTAACTCTGCCGTTAATCAATTGTTTTTATCGAAGTCAACTGCAATTATTAATTTTTAATTATATATTTTTCAATTTAAAAATATATTATGTAAATAATATTATAAATTTTATAAATTATTCAAAAAATTAATATACACAAAAATATGTTATATTACCTTACCAAAAAATATTTAGAATAATGCTAAATATTACAAAAAATATTAATAAAATATTTTATCTTATAAAAAGTAAGCCAAAATTATAAAAGTGAAATTACTATTTACATCAAATAAAAGACTTTTATTGTTAAATTTAGAAATCAATTAATTTAAAGTATAATCATAATTAAAAAATTTTAATACTAACACTGGCGTATAAAAAAATTATATGTGGATAACTGACTACAATATTTTTATATATGTAAATATACGTATGAATAAAAAAGAACAAATATATTTAACATTATCATTATTAATAAATTTGCTATAATAATTTAAAATTATATTTAATAAAATAGTCTAATACAATAGGTCCATATATTGGATAATTGATTTCAGTTAACTGTCAGTTTTTGATAATAAAATCTAACCTTAAATGAAAACCGTTGACTTCTACAAAATAAAAATCAAAATTGAACACTTTGATTTTATGTATTTGGGTTCAGTTTAGTTTTTTGATTTTTATTTTTATTTTTTCAATCCTATTATCACTACACAAATTTTCTTTTCTGAAAATCAACATTGCCCTAGCTTTAAATTTTATTTACAAACTTCAAATTTTTTGTATTAACTTCAAAATTTACAGCTCAATTTCATTTTTATATGTATAACCTTGTGAGCTGTAAAAAATGTTGAATATGCAAAATTTCAAGCATTAAAGTGTCAGTCTTGTCATTTCATGGTTTTTGTGGATGTGATTCTTAATAGTTTTGAGTCGAGTCAAAATTATTTGAGCTTCAATCAAGTTTCATGTTGTTTCGAGATAAGTGATCTTTTTTTTTATAGTGAATAAAATGTTTACCAAAAATTACATTAATAATGAAAATTATATAATCAGATTTTGAAAATATACAATAATAACAATAAACCTTTATCTGTCTAGGTGGGCTACGCTATATAAATCTGTTGTTTCTATTAATTTTTATCAAATAACAACTTCTAATTTAATTTTAAATATATAAGTTCATTTTTTATAGCTTCTTATAGTATATTTTCTTATAGTTGCCTCATCTTTTTTTATATAAGCAAGATCTAATGACTCAATTCTCCTAATTACAAGAACTTCTATTATCCTACAATATATATATAAGCTTATGCTCTCTGGTCTTATTCTTAATTAAGATTACTTCAACTTACTTATGAATATACTCATTTTTTATATTATCCTTTCGTATATATTTACTCATCAAATTTATCATCTTCATCTGTATAATATTTATTTTATTTATATACTTTGGCTTGTAGGTTAATACTATTATCTTATAAAATTTACCTTAAAGCTTGAGTGAGATTTTTCTTATCATATAGCATCAGATGTATTCCTCCACTTAAAGCATCATGCTTAGATTCTAGCTACTAATAACATCAATTTCTATTTTATTATAATTTTGCATGATTAATTCAAGAGATATCTAAAGTGCTTACATTTTATGATAACTTGGTCACCAACTATCACATTTTGATTAAATTTGTACTTAGATTTGCCAATAAAAATTGAAATTCGCTCGAAATTCACTCATATTTTGCTTAATTCGAAATCAACTTGATTTTTTTTCTGCTCAGAGTTAGTTCGCTCAAAATGAAATTGATTTATTTCATAATCAACTCGATATTTATATAAACATATATATTTAAAAAAATTTAAAGTACGGTTGAGATATTTTTATATATAAATATGGTACAATATTTTGTATAAAAAAGATATCTATAATATTATATTTTAATATAAGTGACATCCAGGACAGAAGAAGGACAGGGAGTTGGTCACCGAGGTAATGTTCATATAACTAAATCGAAATTACCAAGACAAAAAGTGGTTCATGACAAAGTTTTGAGGTGAAGGGGCATATGGATGAATAATTCCACATCAAAAAGGAATGAGAGATTCTGAGCAATATAAATAGATAATGTAATTTTAAATAGTAGAGAAGACTTTGGGCAAAAAATCGTGAGACTAATGATGAGAAAGTTCATAGTTAAGTGTGGTTATGCTAGAGTAATACTGAGATGGGTAAACTCTAAAAAAATACTTCAAATCACACAATTCCTTAAAGCCAAAACAAAAAATTTTAGTAGGCTCGAATCGACTCTACTGAAAATCAAAAATTTCAATTTTGAATTTTGAGTTGAGCGCAGCTCACTCAAAATCAACTCGAAGCCACCTCTATTAGTACTTCATATATTCAATTTTAAATTTACTAAGATGAAAATTTGTAAACTCAAGATATTCCTCTATAACCTTAATTTCGTTTAAACTCCATCTCTAATCACAGGGAGTATATCATCTACAAAAATATGTTTTTTTAAATATATCTAGTCATATCTTTCATAACTAATATAAAGTAATATAGACTATGTAGACACATAATTACTATAAAACATATTTATCGTGAGTTGTCTTGTATATTGATAATTAACATACATACATATAAATACAATATTAGAAAATAGTGAATTTTGCACTATCGAATATTATTCATGTAGTTTCAATTACATTTCAAGAAACTTGATTTTGAGTCATGATTAGATCAGATCCGGTTCAAATTGAGCTAAAGTCGAGAGAGTTTAGAGCGAGTTTAGACTTTTAGAGTAAAAGCAACGGTAGGAAGGCCCACTAAGGTGCCAGCCCAAATGCTTGCGCACTAAATTAATGGACACGTGCCATTTAACCACTGGGCAATTGCGAATGTTTTTTTTTTTTTTTTTTTTTGAATAACCCGAATGATTTAAGCAAACCACATTTCATCAATGAACAACATCGTTAATGGAGCCCGGATCCATTCTCACCGCCGGCACGCAAGCCCTCGCCAGGGCGCTGCTCGCCGCCCTCCTCTTGGCCGCCTCTGCCCGCTCCAGCCCGCCGGAAAGCCCCATAAAGTGCGATTCCGGCAACTCCAACTGCACCATCACGAACTCGTACGGCGCCTACCCGGACCGGTCGACCTGCCGGTTCGCCCGGGCTGTTTTTCCGGCGACAGAGGCTGAGCTTGTTGCCGCCGTGGCCGCCGCGGTTCGGGAAGGTCGGAAGATGAAAGCGGCGACGAGGTACGCCCACAGCATCCCGAAGCTCTCCTGCCCCGGCGGCGACGAGGGAGTGGTCATTAGCACGAGGGAGCTGAACCACATCGTCGGCGTGAACTCGTCGGCGATGGAGATGACGGTCGAGAGCGGGGTGGTACTCCGAGACCTGATCAAGGCGGCGGCTGGCTCCGGCCTGGCCCTTCTGCACGCGCCGTACTGGGCCGGAGTGACCGTCGGCGGGATCCTCGGCACCGGCGCACATGGCAGCTCGTTGTGGGGGAAGGGGAGCGCCGTACATGACTACGTAGTCGGCGCCAGAATAGTCACCCCAGCGTCGCCGGCCGAAGGCTACGCCGTCGTGCGGTCGCTCGACGCCGGCAATCCCGATCTGGATGCGGTCAAGGTGTCTCTCGGCGTGCTCGGGATCATTTCGCAGGTGTAGTTGTTTTAATTAATTAATAGCATGGTTTAAACTTTAAAACACATTTAGTTTTCGGTTTCGGTTTCGTTTCGTCAACGGAGCTTCTGGCCGGTTTACATTGTGGAAGTTTGGGCCTTCACCAAATAATTATTTATATTATGGCTTGCCACCTTTCAAAAAAAAAAAAATAATTATTATTATTTATATTAAAAAAATTTATATTTATTAGTTTTAAGAAAAAAATAATTTTTTTTTTAAATAATATCATTTCTACGTAAGATAAAGCACCTCATTATCTCTACATCACCCAATTAGAGTATACAGTACAAACAAATGGTGCCCTCGCATAATACCGCAATAATAAAATAATACTATTTTTCATTATTTTTTAATTTTTTTTAATCTTTTTATAATATTTTTTTGTTTAATTTACATTTATATATAAAGTTAAAAAATGTGATTATAAAATTAAATAAGATCCATACAAAGTTAAAAGTATGTATACAAAAAATAAACTGAAACAGTAAAAAAACAACGTAAAATGATATTTTCTCATAGTTGAGTGTGTAACTGCAGGCGGGGCCAACCTGCTTGCGCGGCGCACTCTGATTAGGTGTTGAAGTGATGATGGGGAGTACGGGACGCACCCAATACGAACTTCATTTCCAGTGACAAACTAATTTATAGATTAAAAAAAAATTGAAAATTTAGCGCTGATAATATATGGTAATCACTTGTCAAAAATAAATATAATTCGTGTAATGCATGCACATAATAACTTGTTGTTTTATAAGTATTGTACTAGAATGATCTAAATTTTACATAATATTATTATTAGTGTAGTACACCATACAACTTACAATTTTAAGTTTTAAGGCATTGTGTTGAGCATATGATTAATTTGTTATTTTATGAGTCATGCATTTCATGATTTAGGGCCTGTTGTTTTAGTTAGGTTAAACTTAATCAAAATTTTAATAAGACTTATTACATCTAACATAAAATTTATTATAAAAAATTAATTATTTTTCACATATTACATATATAATAAAATAATAATTATTTTTTATTATATTTTTTATACATTTTAATATAATAAATAATTTTATTTTACTTTGTACATAATTTTTAATAAATAATAACATTGAAGTTTACTTTTAATTTTATTAAAGCTAAATTTTGTAACTAAATAAGCTCATATATTTATTTCTATCCTGTCACCATCATATATTAATGTGGATGTTAAATCATCACCAAACTATAACAATTTTGTAATTTAACATAAATATATGTTACATCACTTTTTTTAATTAGAAATTGTAATTTTAGCTTTAAATTTATTTTCTAATTCATTATATTTTAAAATAAATAAATAATTGAAAATTTTAATTAAGTGCATTTGTAAGATTGTTTATTTAAATTTTTTGATGAATTTTATTTTCTTTTATTTATTTTAATATTACATATCACTCAAATAGCTAACAATAGAAAAAATCATTAGCACCAACTTCTCTGAAGCGTTACCTATGAATAATCATAAGAATTTTCACTAACTTTTTAGCAAATATCAATTTTTGTGTCTTAAAACTTCTTCTATAAATAAATATTTTTAATTTATTTGAGAATTATTGGAATAATAATAAAAATAGAAATGAGACCTCCTCCCATTTAACTCTTTCTGACAATTCTCACCGCAGGTGACTTTAAAGCTTCAACCGCTCTTCAAGCGATCCATCACTTACGTGAAGCGCAGCGACGCAGGTCTTGCAGCAGCGGCGGTAACCTTCGGCAGCCAGTACGAGTTCGCCGACATCAAGTGGTTTCCCGGCAGCCGCCAGGCGTTTTTCCGGCAGGACAGCCGGGCCTCCTCCAACTCCTTGGGCAACGGCCTCTACGACTACATCGGCTTCCGCCGCACCATCACCGCCGGCTTAGCCCTCGAGAGGACCACCGGTAGTTGACTTTTTCTGCATTCACCTACTTCTCTTTATTTCTACTGATCCATAATAAATTCAAAATAATATTTAATATTAACCATTTAAATAAAAATTATATCTTTTATAAGTTTAATTTTAATAAATAAATAAACAAATTTTTGAATGGGTCAAGGTGATTATATATATTAATTATATTCAAATATATTTTTTCTTTTAACTTATCAAAATATATTTTTTTGGCAATATTGAAAGGTATTTTATGTTTGTTTATTTTGGGTAATAGAAGAAGCGAAGTTTTACAGTTTTTTTCTGGTGTTCATAAGATCAAGGTACGTAAGGGAATAAATTATATTTTGATAATAGAAAAAATTAATTATAAAATGCTGCACTGTTTCTGAATCTTTTTTATTTTATATATTAGATCTGTTATTAAATTTATAATAATTAGTATATATAATTTTTATTTGCGGTAATGGCGGACGGCAGAGGAGACCTTGGAGGCGGTCGGCGACGCCGGCTGTAAGTGCACCGTAGCGAAGCAGATCAACGGGGCGCTGTCGGTCGCGGCATACGGGCTGACCAATGACGGAGTACTGTTCACCGGCTACCCGGTGGTGGGGAGCCAGCACCGAATGCAGACCTCCGGCGGGTGCCTGAAGGAGGCAGACGACGGTCTGCTCACCGCCTGCGCTTGGGACCCGCGGGTGAAGGGAAAGTTCTACCACCAAACCACGTTCACCGTCGCGCTGCCGAAGGTCAGAGACTTCATCGCCGACGTGCAGAAGCTCCGGGAGCTTCAGCCCAACGGCCTCTGCACCGTCGAGTTCTACGACGGGATTCTGCTGCGCTACGTCAGGGCATCGACGGCGTTCCTCGGGAAGGAGGAAGACGGCATTGACTTTGACGTCACGTACTACCGGAGCCGCGATCCGTTGACCCCGAGACTGTACGAGGATGTGCTCGAAGAGATCGAGCAGATGGCGGTCTTCAAGTACGGGGCGCTCCCGCACTGGGGGAAGAACAGGAACACGGCGTTCGCCGGAGTCAACGCCAAGTACGCGAAGATGGGGGAGTTTCTGGCTGTGAAGGGAAGGTATGACCCACCGGGGTTTTTCTCCAGCGAGTGGACGGATCAGATACTGGGGATCGCCGGGAGCCCGAAGATAGAGACGGACGGCTGCGCGCTGGAAGGGCTCTGCGTTTGCTCCGACGACCGGCACTGCGCGCCGGCGAACGGTTATCTCTGCAGGCCCGGGAAAGTATACAAGGAGGCCAGAGTTTGCACACGTGTCAACAAGTAGGAAGGTTGTTTCTTCTTATTATTTCTTACACGTGTGCATAACACTTTAAATGAAAATTAAGGAGCTTTTAGTACCCTCGCCATTTATCTTGAAAGATATTAATATTCAATTGTTGAGCTATATGCAATATAATGCTTTTAAATTTATTTATGTTATTGCTTTAGTGTTATTTCAATAATGGAATTAATTCACAATGAATAAATGCAATAATCATGTCTTTATCTCACTAATTAGTTGAGTAAACTACATTAATTATTTATTTTTATTGTATTCTATCAAATAATAAATTTTAATTTAGCTTAAAATACGTAAGATTATTACTCATAATTTTTTTAATATTTTTTTGGCTTATTTATTTTTCTTTTTACGTGAATAATATTTAATAATTTAAATTTTTTTTAATGGAGTTTCTGTTAGCGTATTATTTACATATTCAAATTATCTAAATTGATTTTCTTTGAGCTTATTTTAATTGAGAATATTTTGATTTTCTCATAAATGTACTTATTTTTTATCCACCTTATCATTCTCATTTCTACAACGCTTATTTTATTTTTATATTTTTATTTTTATATTTTTATTTTGTAAGTTAGTATTAGATAATATATAATATTATTGGTCTTACAGTTTCTATAATATTTATTTTTAAATCTGAATGAATTTTTCTATTACAGAATATATCAAATGTTTAGAATTAGCCTGCAAAAAATAGAAACAATTTAAATTAAAGTTGGAAACTTACGTTTTGAAAAAGAGTGGGAATTGAATTAACATTGAGTTGGATAATTTTAATATAGAAGTTTTGATAAACTTACGTTTTGTTAGAACCTTTTCTAATAGCCCCTTGTCGAACAGCAGCTCAATAGCAGCCTCTTGTCAAACAGCAACTCAACAGCAGCCCCTTGTCGAACAGCAGCTCAACAGCAGCCCCTTGTCGAACAGCAGCCCATTGTCGAACAGCAGCTCAACAGCAGCCCCTTGTTGAACAGCAGCTCAAAGAGATATTACAAGATCGTACCCTCCGTACTATGTCAACTCAGCATTTAAGACAGCATGGGAGCCCACTCCCTAATCATCCTTTGCAGGAGTAGGTGTCAGATGTGGCAGACTAAACCTAGTATGTCTCATCCTCTCCAAGCTATAAATAAGGGGGGGGGATTGCTCTCTCTAGAGAGGCCTCCTCTCTCTCTCTCTCTATCCCTCTCTTGTACTCATTCGGTCTCCATTTAGAGATCAAGCTTTGTAAGAGGAGATTCGATTAGTGAATTCAAATCGCCAAGACGGCATCGTGGTTTTTCCCTCGGGCACTCGGGTTTTCACGTAAAAATTATCGTCTCATTTCTCTTTATTGTGGCACATTATTTGCATCAACAGTGGTTCCCTCATGCAGGATCGATACTTCACTACGTGAGATCCCTTCTCTAAAATCCCTTCTCGAAGTCCAGGCTCATGGTCAAGCCAGCTTAGTGATGGGCAGTCAAGGGCAATCCCCTTCTCGAGGTCCCAGCTCACGATCATGACGCCTCGACGACTGAGAGTCAAGGGTACCTTCTCTAAAATCCCTTCTCGAAGTCCCGGCTCATGGTCAAGTCAGCTTGGTGACGGGCAGTTAAGGGCAATCCCCTTCTCGAGGTCTCAACTCACGATCATGGCTCCTCGATGACTAAGAGTCAAGAGTAACCCCTTCTCTAAAATCCCTTCTCGAAGTCTCGACTCATGGTCAAGCCAGCTTGGTGACGAGCAGTTAAGGGCAATCCCCTTCTCGAGGTCCCACCTCACGATCATGGCGCCTCGACGACTGAGAGTCAAGGGTAACCTTTTCTCTAAAATCCCTTCTCGAAGTCCCGGCGCATGGTCAAGCCAGCTTGGTGACAGGCAGTCAAGGGCAATCCTCTTCTCGAGGTCCCAGCTCACGATCATAGCACCTCGACGACTGAAAGTCAAGAGTAATCCTTTCTCTAAAATCCCTTCTTGAAGTCCTGGCTCATGGTCAAGCCAGCTTGGTGACGGGCAGTCAAGGGCAATCCCCTTCTCGAGGTCCCAACTCATGGCGCCTCGATGACTGAGAGTCAAGGGTAACCCCTTCTCTAAAATTCCTTCTCGAAGTCCCAGCTTTTGGTCAAGACAGCTCGGCGACGGGCAGTCAAGGGCAATCTCCTTCTTGAAGTACCAGCTTACGACTATAGGAGCTCATCGACTGAGAGTTAAGGGTGACCTCTTCCCTAAAACCTCTTCTCGAATAGCAGCTTCCACGAAGCAGCTCAACCACGATGAGCTAACGACTCTGCAGGGAGTAATCTCTTCTCTAAAATTCCTCATCGAACATCTCTCCTCAACAGCTCTTCTCTGCAGTTTCCACGAAGTAGCTCAGCCATGATGAGCTAACCACTCTGCGGGGAGTAATCTCTTCTCTAAAACCCCTCGTCAAACAGCTCTCCTCTAATAGTTCTTCTCTACAGCTTCCACGAAGCAGCTTAATCATGACGAGCTAACGACTCTGCACTTTCACAGTAGCCCAATCATGTCGAAATTGATGACTCTGCAGGAAGAATTTTCATTGAGGTCCATCGAATTAGCATGATAAAAATTAGCACGTACATCAATGCACGTTATGCTCTAGAGGGAGACATGTTAGAACCTTCTCTAATAGCCCCTTATCAAACAACAGCTCAACAGCAGCCCCTTGTCGAACAACAGCTCAACAGCAGCCCCTTTGTCGAACTGCAGCTCAACAGCAGCCCCTTTGTCGAACTGCAGCTCAACAGCAGCCCCTTGTCGAACAGCAGCTCAACAGCAGCCCCTTTGTCGAACTGCAGCTCAACAGCAGCCCCTTGTCGAACTGCAGCTCAAAGAGATATCACAAGATCATACCCTCCATACTTCTGTGTCAACTCAGCATTTAAAACAGCATGGGGGCCCACTCCCTATAAATAAGGGGGGAGATTGCTCTCTCTAGAGAGGCCTCCTCTCTCTCTCTCTGGCTGAGCTGCCCCTCTCTCTCTCTATCTCTCTCTTCTACTCATTTGATCTCCATTTAGAGATTAAGCTTTGTAAGAGGAGATTCAATTAGTGGATTCAAATTGCCTAGATGACGTCGTGGTTTTTCCCCCGGACACTCGGGTTTTCTCGTAAAAATTGTCGTCTCATTTCTCTCTATTGTGACGCATTTTTTTGCATCAATAATAGATTAAAAATTAGATTTTGAGGATCAATGATTTGTAGAATTATTTTTAGATAAGGTAAAATAGATAATATTTAATGTGATAATTTTATTTTAAAATTTATGAAATGTTTAAAAGTTAAAAAATTTACTTTAAAAAAATTGTATAAAAAATGAAATAAAAACAATCTTATAAAACTTAATGAACACAACTTTAGAGGTGCGATGCAAATTTTAAATTTATTGTTCCTTTTTTTTTTAAATTTGCAGTTTTATCATGGATCCTCTTTTCGCTTTCTGTTCAGATCCACCCTCCATGTGGTATTAATGACCAATTTGACGACGGTGTAAAGGATTGAGGAATCATTGCGTTATGTGCACCAAAACAATCGACTTATTTTTTACGTTAATCAATATGTAATACGTCGATATGCCAAATTTAATTATAAAATAAAATTAAGGAATAGTTTCACTTAAGACCCTGAGGTTTACTCGATGTGCTATGCAAGTTCATAATTTTAAAAACATGCCAGACAAATCCCCAAAACTTATTGTATATGTCATTATGGTCCTTCTGTGACGGTATCCGTTAAACGCTATTAAAATTACTAAAATACCTTTCTTACCCTTTCATGTTTTTGATTTCTGGCATTAGAGCTTTCCGATCGCGGGTGCGACGCGTGCGAGTAAATCTTAGGGGTACAATTGTAATTTTACATAAAAAATTTATGATTTTTAATTAAAATTTTAATTTAACAAAATGTTTAATGTAAGATATTTAATTGGACCTTACTGAAAGCTTTTTATAAATACTAAGGACCACAATGACTTATATAGTAAGTTTTCGAGACCTGTGTCATATATTTTCAAAATTATGGACCTGCGTGTCAAATCAAATAAACCTTGGAGACTTAAGTGGATTACCCCTAAAATTAATATTGTAGCTACATTAAAATACTAGAGCAGAAGATAAAAAGGAAAACATTGCTATATATATATATATATATATATATAGATATATATAAACTTATTAATATTACGCATAAATATAATAGTGCTATATATAAGTATTTTTATACTTATACGAATTATTATATTATCATTTTATATATTCTTATAGCACGATCACATTTCTATTTATATAATGTAAGTATGTAACCAAGCTTATATAAATGCACTATCTGCTTTAACTCAGCTTTGCTAACTCGACTTTACTTTTTAACTCCGTATATATATTCACACATATTACGTTGATCAATAGTCTAAAATATGGCATAATACCTGCCCAAAGCCCACTGTTAAGGGACTAGTTCATGTCCGAAAATAAATATCAGTTTAACATAGAAATAACCATAAAAATTTCAAATTCAATTTAAGTTATACGAGTTAGTTAAGAAAATCAAGTAATCGTAGTATAAATTTAGAATTGTAAAATTGGATAAGGAGATTACGAAATAAGAATTGACCTAGTGACTGGTTCATAGTCAGACTGGTTATTATACCAATCCTTAAACTAGTAAAATTATATTTTTAAAAAATTTTAAAAATAAAAGTATCTGCCGAAAATAGTAATGGATGTCATTAAAAAAATAAAATTATTTATTCTATTAATTTATTATCATCATTTAATACTAAATATTATAGAAATATATCAACCCCTTGTGATTTGGCTAATTCTGAGATGCAATCTGATTTTTATTTCAATCAGTCCAGATAAAATGTTAGCTCACTGCTAGATTAGACAATTTGATGTTGTATTTAGAAAACTAGATTGCGCCCCTGCTTGTTTGACAGTTTACAATTAACATAATTTAATTTTAAACAGACATATCACATTATACGTAAAAATTAATTTTATTTCACATTCTACGCATATTATAAAAATAATAACTAATTTATATCGCATCCCATATATATCCCAACATAATAACCAACTTTATATCATATCCCTGACATATCCCAACTAGGGCTGTTATCGATCCGATTTGGAGCCGAGCCAATTCCGGCTCGAAATCGGATTAATTACATTTCGATCGACTCGAGCTCGATTGGGTTCGACTTCGAGCCGGCTCGAGTCGATTCCAATCGACTTCAAATCTCAATTTTTTTTGAGCCGATCTCAAGCCGGGTAAGCTCGACCCGATCCGACTTGAGATCGGCTCGGTTTATAATATATATATATATTATATTTAATATATATTATATACATATATTATATATACGCATTATAATATAAAATGTATTTTAATTCAAGCCGAGCCTACTCTGGCTAAAAATTAGCTCGAAATTATTATCGAGCCGAACTTTTGGCTCGTTAGTTGGCTCATTTTGATTGACTCGATTTCGATTCGATCTAAAATCGATTCAATTTTCGATCGATTTTCGATCTTCGATCCATATTAACACCCTTAATCCCAACATAATAATTAACTTTATTTTACATCATTCACAACTTTCAATTTGCAAATTTAAGTTCCTGACTTTCATTTCTGTTCTTTTTATGCTCGACTTTGAGTCAATAAGAGTACTATTTCGAGTTGTTTCGAAATCTAATCATTACGGCATGAGTTCAAATGATTCGAGTTGAACCGAATTCTCAATTGATAAGCTAATTGCTATTAGACAAGCAACAAGGAGCACCAAAAGTGGCATAGATTCATGGATTTTGTCCCCCTAAATCCTGACAATGAAGAGGCAGAGACAGCATATTGTAGAGGCATATGGAACAAGTTGTGTTTGATCTAAAATGGGTTATATAGTGAATTGCAAATGATCTAAAATGGGATATTATTGAAGCAAGAAAACACGTGAAAAGATCCAACGATCATAAATAGTTTAACAGAATGCACCGGTATGTTATGTAAAAATAGGAAGAAGAAAAGCACGGCTCTCGTTAGATAAGCAGCTTAGAAAGCAGGTAGTTTACAAAGCGCAAAAGTCTCCTTCGAGGAGCGCTAATTGAACAGAGTGATGGAAAGCTATGTGTACATTAAATGGTCTAAAGAAAAAAAAAAGATTTCCTCCTTTGTTGGCCGTAGGGGTTTTATAATGAATAAAACTGTCATTGCATAAGTCCTGTTAAAACTTTTAGAAGTATAATACCCAGAGAGATTCAACTGCATATAGACTCAAGTTAGACTTGGTTAAGATTGACTTATGTAATTAATTTTATTTTGTAAATTAAATTAATTTTATAACTTTTTGAACACCTAACTCAAACATGCATAGCAATTATTAAAGGAACTATAATTATTAGTAGTGCTCATATTTTTTTCTTTACCCTTGAGAAAACTTGAAGTGGAAGAACTTCCACCTTGCACTAAGATGTAAATCCTTAAGTGCACTCGAGCACGACACCAGTCTATCAATTAAGTGTTAATTATGTCATTTAGTTCTCATTTCATATTGGAGTTTATATGTCCTCAAAAATTAAAATATAATATTATATAGATTCATATTTTAATTTTGTAACATATATATATAATGAGCCAGATTAATATTTTCATGTAGACACTGAAATTATATTAAACACTTTCTATAAATTCATTTTAATTATATATATATATATATATATCAATAAATACATTAAAATAATAATTTTATATTTAAAATAAATTTTAAATATAAAATTACATTTATACTCTATATATTGCCAACGGGGAGGGCGGGCATGCCACCCTCTCCCTAGGCTTTCTCCCTCGCCAGCGAGAGAGAGGAAGAGGTGCCAAGTTCCCTTCACCTCCTCGGCTCGGTTCATGGAACAAATAAAAAAAGAGAGGAGAGACAAGAAAGAAGAGACGAAAGAAAGTAATTACAATATTTCAGTCACCTCTGCTTTAATATAATTACATCATGCCTGAAAGAAGAGGAGAGACAATTTAACCAAAAACCAATAAGATCTGCAAATTAATAACAACAATCTCAATTTTAAAAATAATTTACATGATCAATTTCAAAATAGTACTATCCTGCTAAAGAATCCACCTCGCCTCCACACACATAGCCAACTCCCCCACAAATTATATTTAGATCTTACAACTTAGAAGAAGAAAGTAATTTGAGATAAATAGTTGGAGCTCGAGGAGCTAATTAGCTCGTCCAACCTAGAAGAACGCAAACTTTCAAAAAAAACTTGAAAAAATATAAGATCCATTTATATATTTTATATAAGATTGAGAAGTACATGATTGACGTAGGGTACTTCATATATCTGTTTACAATATTATAAACTCTCTTTATTTTTCTCGTAAGTATAGTGGAATTTTATTGACTCATATATATCTAGTACTTTTACGATTAAATTATTCTTATCGTTATTTCTTGAATTTATCAGAATAGGACTTAACAAGTTGATATTTAGATCCGAATTTTCCATTTTATATATATTTTAACACAAATTATCTGTATTTTTTTAAATTGTGAGATTAGTTGGCCCCCACGTTCCCATTTTCAGTGGAAGATGAGGGCCCAGTTTATTTGGGCCGGGCCTGGGCCTTTAGAGTAGTGTTAATTCTTTTGCCTTAATTCAGTACAGCTTTGGTCATAATATTAAAATCTCGTATTTTACTTCTTATATTTTTTTAATTTAAAGTACATCTTAAAAAAAAAAAAACCTTATTTATTTTTTTACATTACTTAAATTAGTATAATTCTGAAAATCAACATAAAAATATCCATCAAAGGTCAATAAATACATTCTAATGTTTGACTCGAGAATCAAAATTAGAACCAAAATAGTACTAGTTTAAAAAACAACAATAATAATAATAAATAAATAATTTTTAATCATCTTACATAAATTTTAATATAAAAAATATTATTTTATTAAGTATGTGAAGTAAAATAATATTTTTTATATTAAAATTTGTATAAAATAATTAAAAAAATTATTTATTATTATTATTATTATTATTATTATTTTTAAACTAATACTATTTTGATCTTGAATTTAGTCCTCGCGCCAAACAGGACCTAAAACATATAAAATGTGGTTAATCTTTTTGTGAACTAAACTATTAGCACAAAAATTAACAAATACAATCAACAGTCATGAAGAATTTCATCTTTGAACCATTAAAAAAAACACCTAATAATTTATTCAGATAAAATTTTCAACGGAATTGTAAAAGTATTGGCAACTTCATCGATCATTGATAGTTCTAGAACTGCTAATCCCACATTACATGTAATAATATCTTTAGAAAAATATATAAAAGATCGTTGAACCATAGAGGTTCTCTATAACAATTATAATCCATTTCTTTAGCGAATTTAGCTCTCAATAAAGAATCATTCAAATCAAGTATATCAGAATTTAATGATATATTAATTTTCATCTGATCAAATAAAAATTTTAATATTGCCATGCATTTTTATTCTGAATGTTTATTACAAGCTTATCTGGTTTTGTTTCTGGAGAATATCCTTGTGTTGTCTTGGCTCGAGACATCATTGAGCATTTGAGTTCTTCTGATCGCTCAAGAGATTCATTGTTTTGTGTCATTCGAAAATAAAACACGCAATTAATGAAATACTCGGCAGGAATTTCTCAAGCACTTTTGCAATATGTATTCCATGCATTTGATTGATTCTCGCTGCTACTGATGATACTCGATAAAGATATCTCAACTGCTTGGGTGATATGTCGGTCATAATGTTATATTTATTTTCTCAAATGCTAATTAGAGTAATAGATTGTTAGTGTATGTATATTTTAATGAACACTAGTGAGTAATATGTCATCCCTTGTGTCAAGCATGGGTTTTTTTGAGCAAAGTTGCATAGAATATATAATCTTGATGAAGCTTCCACTTGAGTGTTTTCTTTTTGGGAAGTGGCCATTAAGCCGAACCACGTTATATCGTGTGTTCTTTGTGGATATAATATTTTCTTCTTGTCTGCACTTATATTTGCTTCCGCTTGTATTTTGTACTAACTGTTATATTTAGTAAATTAAATTAAATTTTAATTACGTCTATTCACCCCCCTTTAGACGTCATACTTGATCCTACAGCCATGTCCACCATCCTAGCGTGGTTGCTTCCTTGTAATATATATATATATATATATATATATATATATATATTATATCTTGGGTGTGTGAACAAGATCAACTTAAAATTTAACATGTAAATGTAATGATTTTTAAAAATAACACATGACATTATTAGAGCTTCTATGAGTTAACAATAACAAAAAGGAAAATAGACCAAACTTGCTTTTGGGTATATGGGATAGTAATACGTGGAAGACATTATGTGGTGATACATCACAATGATAAAAATGACGACTTGAACCTGCAACAATACACGTTGCAGAGAGCACTTGAACTACTGCTGAAGAACAACTTAAGACTAAGTGGAAGACCAAATACAGATACACATTGCGATGATAGATCATATAAAAATATTATACTCGAGAATACTGTGAGCATACTTTTTTTATTCACTTTTGTAAGCCCACTCATGCGCAACCTAACATAAATAGTACGACATATTATTTGGTATGCTTAGTTATGTTTGGTGAATTTTGTTGGGATAATAGTGCGCATTTTCTCATTTACTTTGTAACTTCTTTAAAAAGGATATTGACTAATTTTTTATACTTTTTTTTATTAGTTATAGTATAATGCTATGATAATATCAATCTTTAAAATAATATCATTATTTTTCACTTCATTTCACACTAATCATAGGCTCATAGAAGTGGCAATTCAGGTTGATAGGTCTGATTCATGTTAGCTTGTTTTTTGACCTAATTGATTTAAACTAGACTAGAATCCAACTCATTTATTAAATATGTTAAATATCAAGACTCATACCCAACTCATTTAATAAACAGATTCCTCGACCCTACCTACTAACCTGTTATAATAATTTTTTTAAGTATCAAAATTTATAATTTCAATTTTTTATTTTAAATCAATATAATTATAAAATTAAATATAAAAATATAAAAATATAACTAAATTATATAATACACGTTTAACAATTAATATTAAAATTAGTACTAAAAAAGTATTAAGATTGATAAACAGATTATTAGTGAGTCATAATCAGATTGGTCTGCCAACCAGTACCTATTACCTCATAGACAGATTAAATTCAGATCAATTCATTTATAACTCATACCTGATTAAGTCGAATCAAGTTCAGATCAAGTTTATAGATCGAATAAAAAATTGCGACCTCCATAGGCATTTCAATTTCTTCAGATCCATTAAGTGAACTTTTAAAAAATACCATATCTTCAAGAAGGCCACTAATTTCACCCCTTCACATTTGGAGGGATTGGGGGAGATCAAATTATTAGACTTGGGTACATCAAAAAGTATTTATCTGCATGTATCATCAAATTAATTAATTATTTAAAAAAAAATTACATCTATCCCTTTAAAAACTTTTTTACTGAAAGTATTCTCTAAATTAAATATTTACATATAGCATCTTCTAAATTTAATTCTTATAGGTGGTACCCTCAACTAAAAGTTAGAGTAGTGATAATGCCTGTAAATTTACATTTAAAATATGTTAGAGTATTATGTTATTTGTAGATTCACATTTAAAATTAATAGTGAGTTTTTTAATAAATATTAAATTTTGGAGACACTATCCATAAATATTAAATTTAGTTAGTGTCACGTATAAAAAAATTTTGTTAAGATAAACGATTTAATTTTTTTTTTTAAATAACACAATATAATCTAAGTATAATTACTTATATGCTACACAATTTAGTTTTATTTATGTCTTATCCATTCATTTTTAGTTAATTACGCTGTGCACAATCAAAATATTACAAAATCTTACATACATACATTTGAGTTAAAACTTAATCAAAATTTATTTTAAAAAAAATATTTTATTAGTAAATCATTAAAATTATATTTTTTTCTTAAAAGTACATATTTTTCTCTTCCTCAATACCACACTAAAGCACTGATTTGTCCTAAAATCAATTCACGTCGCGGATGTCTCCTTCCTTTGCCGCCACCTAAATATTAAGGTTTTAGGATTTTTACTCAAAATATATTTAAATATTCTTAAAATAATATGATGGACGGCTCAGATTTTTTGTAATCTAACTATAATTAGGTTATTGAAAAATTATGATTACTCATTATAATAGAAATAAATTAAAATATGTGTATGTAAAATTTTATAATATTTTGAGTGTGTAAAATATAATTAATCAAAAATAAATGAGTAAGACATAAATAAAAATAAATTATGTGACATATACGTAATTATCCATATAATCTAATAAGAACGCATAATCATCCAAAAAGAGGACACCTCTATGATCTAACACGCCCACCTACCCGTGCGAGCGTCGGTCTCTACGCAGAAAGTGGTGGGTGCCGGCGTTGCATGACCCAACTCAATGTGCCACGTGGCAACGCGGTGTCCATGGGTGCCTATCATTTTTTTTAGCAGACAAGAATAAAGAGGCATTTCGAGTCTTCGACCGGTCACGAGAGCACGGGCCATGTGAAGCTGTGAGCTGTCTGGCGCGGACTCGGGTTCATGCCTCCATTGTGGTAGGGTGGGCTCCACCGCGCCACCAGTAACCGAATTAACAGTAATTGCGAAAATTGCTTACAAGTCACCAAGATTAAGAACTTATTACCTTTTGATACATGCATTAATAAGTCTAATTTTTTAGTCAGTCGGCTATCAATTTCCAATAATACTCTTATCACATTTTTCTATAATTATTTTAAAATAAATTTGAAAATTTTAAAATAATGCAATTTTTATTTTATTTTAAAATTTTATCTTTTGCATTTTGGAAGAAAACTTGGTGGTTACCTCCTAGCTCATCACTTCAATAATTACCTCTAAGATCTAAAAGTAATATTTCACAAATTTAGCAACAAAGTAGTGAAGTACTATAACCACCATAATTTCCAGAAATTATAAATATTTTTTTTTTGAAAAGTGACCTTTAATAATTTTTTCATATTTATTCATCAGAAAATTATATATATATATATATTTCATTTAATATAAACAATTTCAGCACTATTTATTTAACTAATTTAAAAATAATCTGATTAATTTTAAACTTACATAACATATTATTCATAAAATTTAATATTAAAAATTAACTATATTTTATATTAAATATATAATTTAAAATATAAAATTAATTTTATTTTATATTTTATATACATACCAAAATAATAACTAATTTGTATTACATTTCTTATATATCCCAGTATAATAATTAATTTTATTTCATATTATTTATAATTTTTAATAAAAAAATATTTTTATAATTGTAAAAAATGAGTCTTTTAATGTTTGCTATAAAAAGAGCTTCCTATTAATAATCAACTCGATAAAAGCTTGCTTGTACTCGTTTTGAGAAATTTATTGAATAATCTTCAACACAATTTTAAAAACTCGGCTGGTAGTAAATAAATGAACTTGAATGTATTAATATTTGGTTCAGTTAGTGATGTAGCGCCAGATCACCAGCACCGATGACTTCGTTATAATCTACGACCTCGAGCGTAGATTATAACAATTTATTACCTTGTACATAGTTATCTTTATTTCTGCATTTTATTCGAGTTGCTTGAGTCGAACATTATGTTTATTTCGGTGGGAATGCCCACTTTGATGTCATGTATATATTATGGTCAGTCTGAGTTATGTGCATGGGTCGAATCAAGTTGGGTTCAAGGGTAGTTTATCTCGAACCAATTTGATTCAAAGTGGAGCAAGCTTAAGACCTATTTGTAATACAGCTGAAATATGAGGATCAGAATGTAATTATTCTTTAATAAAAGGATAACCAACCCTAATTTTGGTTCGCCGCGACGCGGCGCCCTGGTTCGCCCGCGACTCACTTCGGCGCCTGCTTCGCCCGCGACGCGCCGGTTTGATGGAGGCCGCTCGGGCGCGCCTGCTTCGCCGAGCCAGGTGGATGCCACGTCTGCTTCACCGCGCCGAGTCCATCGCTCGGCCTTTTCCATTTTCGCCCGGTCACGTCCACGTCCAACAGATTCGCGAGCTTCTCGGCACGCCGAGCACAATATCGCGGCATCTACGCGTTGGCCAGCAACTTCCGCTTCTTCTTCTCCTTCTATAAAACAGGAACTCGGAAAGGATGAAGGAGGCAGTTGATGATTTCTACCTGATTTCGAGTGGAGAGTTTACTCTTTTCGCTGTGAATCTGCACAGGTGGCGTCGATTCGGACCGGGAACGCAGAGGGGCTGCAGGTTTCCCTGGTTTTTTGATCTTTGAGCGAATCTGCGTAGGTGGCGTCGATTCGGACCGGGAACGCAGAGGGGCTGCAGGTTTCCCATGTTTGTGGTTTTCTTTGGTTTCTTTTCTTTTCTTTTCTGATTTCTGAGTTCAGTTCTGTTTTCTTCTACCTTAAATTCCAATTTATTGTTCTGTTAAAGCTACTGATCTTATTATGCCTTGTTGAAAATCCAATTATGCTCTGTGAAAGCTACTGATCTATTTTACTGCCTTTGCTTAAGCTTCTTTGTTCATTGAGATATCATGAGTTTGGTTTTCGATTGACAGTAAATTATTCTTCTATTTGCTGAAGCCTATGGAATATGCTTTGACAGATTGAAATTCTTTGATTTTCAAAATTAAGGAGTTAAGTTAATGTTTGGTGGTTAGTCTTTATTAATTTGTTAGTCTCTTATTTTAATTTGCTCATGTTTCTCTGAAATTGCCTGGAGTATTTTAATTTTCTTTAGAAAATCCTATTAAAAGATTATGTGGATATGTAGCCGTTGCTAATTAGTATAATTTATGTCAACTAGTTTTAATCTCCTCTTTATTTGTATTTAGTCATTTAAATATATAAATATAAATCTAGGCGCTAACTTAATATTGGTAGCGTTAGGATCGACTTAAATCGATCTCCGCGCTGCATCAGTTAGTTTACAAACATGATGATTTAAAACTTGTCAATTTAGTTAATGGTTTGGTATATAATTGTATTTTTTTAGTTAAATAAGTTGAGTTAAGCTTCTTGTATTTCAAAACCGAACCGACAGATTAATTAATCAAAATATTGAATGACATTATGTGATAACATTATTAAAATTGTATGAAATATTCATTAATGTTGGCATTCAAGTTAATCATGATTATTTTTAAAAAAATAAAATAACTTATACAATTTTCAATAATCAATCAATTTTATTTAATATTCTCACAATTAACTAATTTTATTTTTCATCATATATATATATATATATATATCTCAAAAAAATATTATATTTTTTTATAAATAAATTAAAAAAATGATCATGACCAATTTGAGCAACTGATGACGTTATATTATATTCTTTTAAGATATTTGCGTTATTGAAAATAACTAATTAAATAAAACAAATATGATTTTAATTGAATCAAGCTGATCAAATCAAAATTTATTTGGTTTAAAATCAAATTTAAATTTTTTTATTTAGTTAATCAAACTGAATCAAAATAAATCGAATGCATGCTTCTACCAATAGGTATGCGCCATGAAAAACTGGCAGAAAGGGAAATATCTATTATTATATTACGTGCTGTAAATAGTTTTTATCATAATGAAATTTTAGAGCCACTATTTTGTAAATATCCTTTCTTTTTTCTTGTAGAAAATATCCTATCAGTTAGAATTGCTCGTTAATAAGCTTAATTCACTGGTCCTCTCTTTTCGTTAAATAATATAAATAATTTATACAATTCTTAATATATCAATTAATTTTATTAAATTTTTTTATAATTAACTATTTTTACTTTTTATTATATATATTTCAAAAAAAAAATATTTTTATAAAAAAATAAAAAAATAGGCATAGTCAATTTAAGTACCATTTAAATAGGGCTAAAAAAATTAAAATGATTTAATTTCATAAAAAAACAGTGATTTTGTGCATTAGATTAAGAAGTAGATGCAAATAGTTTTTGTGCATTGATGGAGTTACTGCCCAAAAATAACTTCTCTTACTGAAAAACTCAAAATTTTCATTATTATTTTAATATTATATTATATAATTTATATATTATAATATTTAAATATATTTTTTAATTAATAAACTTATAAAAATTTATTTATAAATATCACTAAATTAAATAATTTTTTTTAAAAATAACATAACAAAATTTTAATATAATATTGAATTAAATATCCTTTCATTATATTACACCTATTTTAATTGCAATATGGAAAATTATTTCTCCTGTGTTTATTTAAATTACGGATTTAACTGAACGTGTTATGCGGCTATCTATTCTTTCTCTTCCCAATATTTTTTTCTTAAATAGTAGCTATCAACCTATATATATATATATATGTGAAATAATTTTTTATATTTTGTTTAAAATGCGTGTATTAGGCTCTGTTTGGCATTGGTGTGCTGTATAAAAAAGTGTTGTACTGTATAGCAGTATAAAAAAGTGCTGTTAAATAAAACTGTTTTATACGTTTGGTAAACTACTGTTAAAAGCTGTCATCAAAAGCAGAATTATTTGGTTAAACTGCTGTGCTGTCTAAAATATTTTTATTTTTGACTAAATTAGACATAATTTAAATACTTTTTATTACATATATTCTATAAATATATAATAATTAACTCATTCTATTAAATAATTAAATTTATGTGCCATTAATTTTATAATATATTTTATATTATTTTATAGTTTATTTGCATATTACTTATAAATTTTTAAAATAAATTTTATTTATTTTATATTATATCTACATAAATATGTATATTTTTATTTTACTATATTAATAATATCATTTAATACATTTTTATAAAAAAATATGAAAATATGAAAATTACGTCAATTGCATATTTGGTTTAATGAAGGGACGTGAGGAAGAAAATGACGGGAAAGATTAGAAAGATGTGTTCGGTTAGAGAAGATAAATAATGTTAAGGACATTTTTGTTCATAATTAATTAGAGCACAATCACTTTTAGAAAAATCTTTTTTTTTTTAGCTTTTCTCTACAGTTATTTTTTAGCTTTTTGATGACTGAAAACGGTTAAATAGCTATTTTACCAAATACAACTTTTATATTTTAGCTATATTAAAAAGCACTTTTTAATACCAAAAATTTTTTCCAAACGCAGCCTAAGTTTTGACATTTACATAAGCTGCATAAAAACGTAAAAGGAAAGTCTATTGAATCCAATTCTACATTCAACTCAAAGATTACTTTAAATTCGACATGAAATAAGTGATTTCGGGTCAGACCCGAAGCTTGACCCACCATATTACGAGACCAGTAGGCCACGTTCACCTCAGACTACACTGATTGTTGGCACAGGTTAAGGGTAAAGTCGATCCAGGGGTACACCTGAACGCCACCCCAGCTCTCCTCCTACGTGCTGTACGCAACATATGCGACCACTACTGTCACGTTTAGAGCCCGAACCGTTCCATCACGCTCCCCTTCTACCGCCTAAGAACAAAGAGAATAGCAGAGCGAATTCTTCTTCTTCTTCTTCTTCCGCCGTTAATTCATCTCAGAGAGAATGAGCCAGGAGGCGGTGCTCGGCGGCCTGCTCTGCTGCCTTCTGATGGCAATTGGCGTCGTCGCCGACAGCCCGTACCGGTTCTCTGAATGGAACGTGACGTACGGCTACATTTACCCGCTTGGCGTGAAGCAGCAGGTTCATTTTTGGCTTCTTCTTCTCCGGCTTCGGCGGCCTCCGCCTCCGCCGCCGCCTTCTGTGAGCAGCTCTGATGTTCTTCTTCTCTGTTTCTTGAAGGGAATACTGATCAATGGGCAGTTCCCGGGGCCGGAAATCCATTCGGTAACGAACGACAATCTCATCATAAACGTGCACAACAGCTTGGACGAGCCGTTCCTCATCTCATGGTAAGCGTATAAATCAGATTTTTAATCTTCAAAAAAAAAAAATCACATTTTTATTCGCCATCACAAAAAAAACAGATTTTTTTGTGAAAAAGTAAATTGTCCAAGATTTAAAAGGGACATTCTTTTTAATTCAAGTATTTCAAAGGTTCACCGCAAAAAAAAGGTTTTTCATAGGTAATTTACTTAAAGGATCTTGAGATATTGAAGTTAGGTGACAAAAAAACTTAACATGACATAAAAAAATGTATTCAACTATAAATTTACTCTAATAATTAAAGATTAATTGGTTCTGATATCCTTAATTCATGACTGCATGTCCGAAGTACCATAAAGGGTCAATGACTACTTTTCTATTTACGTGCATGATCTCTTGTAATCGAAAAACTTTGTCGACAAGTAAATGAAGAAGAGAGAGCTAAAGGAGAAGTTTGCCTATTAAAAGAGGCATGTGACAGTAGAAAAGTGGACAACAAAGAGTGATTAAGTCATTAAATCGAGTTGAGATCAATCCTTATATAATTGGAAGCTTTAATGCTCCAACTTGAGTAGATAAATTGGTATTCTACTTAAATGTAATGTCAAAATTAATGGATGAACCAGATAGCAATGAAACTCGAAATTGAGAAACTCATGTGAATTCAATTTCCTAGATTTAAGTGGAACCTCATGTAACAATGACTAGCCTATAGGGAATCACTTTTTGTTATTTAATTTGTTTCACTTAAATGCATGCCTTATTATTCACTCAATGTTAAATTGATTCTAATTTTACTGATAATCACATACATAATACTCCATAATAGTATATTTCACACTTATTTTTTAACATAATTTTTTAAAAATTATATCCTAAAAGCTAACAAAGTGTGTGGAGTGTAATATTTTATATATATAATGTAATGTTTAAAAATAAGGGTGTAATATTATCTTTTAACTTAAAAATTTATTACATATATTTTGTGCAGCGTGTAATATTCACGAAATTTGAGAAGAAAATATAAATATATAACAATAGATGGAAACTTTCACTTGTGTTTTAAGAAGATAGGCACAAAAACAAATATAACAAAAGCTCAAATATAGGGCTTTAAGTCGAAGCATATACCTAGTGTTAGAGTTTGGCTATTCAGATTCTATTCGGTTCGGGTCGAAGAGCTTGTAGTGCAATAATTTTCGAAAAAGAATATAATTGTGAAATTAAATTAAAATTTGGGATCGTGTGGGGAAGTGGAGGGATTGGGCTGATAGGGTCTAGCGTTTATTTGCTTTATGTATATTACTCTATTTAGTAGGTTAGTTGTATTCTGAATAACTTACAACCATTACTTCTCGTTATGCACATTTTTATTTGATATAGTGGTCATCTTTTCTACTCGTAGTTTTTTTTAATGTTAAATTTTTTAGTCGATTACGACTAACAACCACATTATTGGTTACTATTGAAGACCACGACAAAGTTGTTAATACTACACATTATTGATTACTAGCCTTTTGTCAGCTACTTATAAATAAAATTTGAAATGTCACTGCTATATAAGATCTTATGTTGGAATGTGTGTAAATAAAAGTTAAAATTAGTTATTTTGTAAATATAATCAGAAATATATATATATATTCTTATTTTTAATTTTTTTTAATTTCATGCATGGAAATTTCCAAAACCTTCAATGCTGAAAATTTTTCTGAAATTATATATATATTTTTTCCGAAATGATCAAAAAAAAAAAATTCCGTCAGGCAGTAAAATCGATATTTACCCGCCGTCCACCGACACTCGAATAGTCGAATTTCCATAATTTGCTGAATGGCTCATTTGATTGGTGGGTGGGCCAATGGGTGGGTGCAGGAACGGTGTGCAGCAGAGGCGGAATTCGTACGAGGACGGCGTGGTCGGCACGACGTGCCCGATCCCGCCGGGGAAGAACTTCACGTACATTCTGCAGGCGAAGGACCAGATCGGCAGCTTCTTCTACTTCCCGTCGCTTGGGCTCCACAAAGCCGCCGGCGGCTTCGGCGGCTTCAGAATTCTGAGCCGCCCCCTGATCCCCGTCCCCTTCGACGATCCCGCCGGCGACTTCACCCTCCTCATCGGCGATTGGTACAAAGCTAACCACACCGTAAGTTCTCTGTCAGCTAGTTCGGTTCGAATTTTTTTATTTTAAAAATATTTTATTTTTAAATTTAATAAAATAAATTTTATTTTAATATTAAAAAATATACTTTTAATTTTAAACTTTTTATATTAAATATAAAATAAAATTAATTTTTATCGTTAAAATTTATGTTAGACAATAAAATTTACCAATTTTGGTGCTGGCTTTAGTTTGGTGCTGCGATTCAATTCTTAATTTAAAAAATTAAAATTTAGAGATTATTTTAAAGTTTTTATGATTTTTAAGTTTAATTGAATGACAGGATAAAGTAAAATTAATTTTTGAAAAAATGATTAAAATCATTTCAAATTACTTTACTTGTTACACTCAAATTAGCTAATTAATTAATGGGAGGATGCTCTGATTTAGATAATTGGTTTGGGGATAGAAAAAATAAATAAAATTATTTTAATATTATAATTTGTGTTGATTGTAGCGTAAAATTGATTAATTTTTTTTTTTTTGGAAATATACAACAACAACAACAACAACCAAGCCTTAATCCCACTAGG